>JAVFKF010000191.1:0-80382 GCA_036926295.1 Pachydiplax longipennis
GAACATGGGAAAATCATCCCAATGAACGCGAAAAAACAAAAAAAGGTCGCCTTTCGGACGATCTTGGGAAAATCGACCAAATCAACGCGAAAAAACGAAAAAAGGTCGTTTTTAGGACGATCTTGGGAAAATCGTCCACATGAACGCGAAAAAACGAAAAAAGGTCGTTTTTAGGACGATCTTGGGAAAATCGTCCAAATGAACGCGAAAAAACGAAAAAAGGTCGTTTTTAGGACGATCTTGGGAAAATCGTCCAAATGAACGCGAAAAAACGAAAAAAGGTTATTTTTAGGACGATCTTGGGAATTCGTCCACATGAACGCGAAATAACGAAAAAAGGTCGTTGTCAGGACGATCATGGGAAAATCCTCCAAATGAACGCGAAAAAACGAAAAAAGGTCGTCTTCAGGACGATCTTGGGAAAATCGTCCAAAGGAACGCGAATAAACGAAAAAAGGTCTTTTTAGGACGATCTTGGGAAAATCGTACAAATGAACGCGAAATAACGAAAAAAGTTCCTTTTTAGGACGATCTTGGGAAAATCGTCCAAATGAACGCGAAAAACGAAAAAAGGTCCTTTTTAGGATGATCTATGGAAAATCAACGAAATGAACGCGAAAAAAAAAAAAAAACTCGTTTTTAGTACAATCTTGGGAAAATCATCCAAATGAACGCGAAAAAACGAAAAAAGGTCGTTTTTAGTACGATCTTGGGAAAATCGTCCACATGAACGCGAAATAACGAAAAAAGATCGTTATCAGAACGATCTTGGGAAAATCATCCAAATGAACGCGAAAAAACGAAAAAAGTTCGTTTTTAGGACGATCTTGGGAAAATCGTCCAAAGGAACGCGAAAAACGAAAAAAGTTCGTTTCTAGGACGATCTTGGAAAAATCGTCCATATGAACGCGAAAAAACGAAAAAAGGTCATTTTTAGTGCGATCTTGGTAAAATTGTCCAAATGAACGCGACACAACGAAAAAAGGTCGTTTTCAGGACGATCTTGTGAAAAAAGTCCAAATAAACGCGAAAAAAAGAAAAAAGGTCGTTTTTAGGACGATCTTGGGAAAATCGTCCTAATGAACGCGAAAAAAAGAAAAAAGGTCGTTTTTTGGACGATCTTGGGAAAATCGTCCAAATTAACGCGAAAAACGAAAAAAGGTCCTTTTTAGTACGATCTTGGGAAAATCATCCCAATGAACGCGAAAAAACAAAAAATGGTCGCCTTTCTGACGATCATGGGAAAATCGTCCAAATGAATGCGAAAAAACGAAAAAGGTCGTTTTTAGGACGATCTTGGGAAAATCATCCAAATGAACGGGAAAAAACGAAAAAAGGTTGTTTTTAGGACGATCATGGGAAAATCGTCCACATGAACGCGAAATAACGAAAAAAGGTCGTTTTTAGGACTATCTAGGGAAAATCATCTAGATGAACGCGAAAAATAGAAAAAAGGTCGTTTTCAGGACGATCATGGGAAAAATCCTCCAAATGAACGCGTAAATACGAAAAAAGGTCGTTTTCAGGACGATCTTTGAAAAAAAGTCCATATGATCGCGAAAAACGAAAAAAGGTCATTTTTAGTGCGATCTTGGGAAAATCGTCCAAGGGAACACGAAAAAACGAAAAAAGGTCGTTTTCAGGACGATCTTGGGAAAAACGTCCAAATAAACGCGAAATACGAAAAAAGATCGTTTTTAGGACGATCTTGGGAAAATCGTCCTAATGAACGCGAAAAAACGAAAAAGGTCGTTTTTAGGACGATCTTGGGAAAATCATCCAAATGAACGCGAAAAAACGAAAAAAGGTCGTTTTTAGGACGACCTTGGGAAAATCATCCAAATGAACGCGAAAAAACGAAAAAAGGTCTTTATTAGCTCGCTTGTGAGAAAATCGTCTAAATGAAGGCGAAAAACGAAAAAAGGTCGTTTTAGGACGATCTTGGGAAAAACGTCCAAATCAACGCGAAAAACCGAAAAGGTCGTTTTTAGGACGATGTTGGGAAAATCGTCCAAATGAACGCGAAAAAACGAAAAAAGATCGTTTTTAGGACGATCTTGAGAAAAACATTCAAATAAACGTGAAAAAACGAAAAAAAGTCGTGTTAAGGACGATCTTGGGAAAATCATCCATATGAACGCGAAAAAACGAAATAAGGTGGTTTTAGTACGATCTTGGGAAAATCATCCAAATGAACGCGAAACAACGAAAAAAGGTCGTTTTTAGGACGATCTAGGGAAAATCGTCCAAATGAACGCGAATAACGAAAAAAGGTCGTTTTTAGAACGATCTTGGGAAAATCGTCCAAATGAACGCGAAAAAACGAAAAAAGGTCGTTTCCAGAACGATCTTGGGAGAATCATCCAAATGAACGCGAAAAAACGAAAAAAGGTCGCTTTTACGACGATCTTGGGAAAATCATCCAAATGAACGCGAAAAACGAAAGAAGTTCGTTTTTAGGACGATCTTGGAAGAATCGTCCATATGAACGCGAAAAAACGAAAAAAGGTCGTTTTTAGTGCGATCTTGGAAAAATCGTCCAAATGAACGCGAAAAAACGAAAAAAGGTCGTTTTCAGGACGATCTTGGAAAAAACGTCCAAATGAACGCGAAATACCGAAAAAAGGTCGTTTTTAGGACGATGTTGGTAAAATCATCCAAATGAACGCGAAAAATTGAAAAATGGTCGTTTTAGGGACGATCTTGGGAAAATCGTCCACATGAACGCGAAAAAACGAAAAAAGGTCGTTTTTAGGACGATCTTGGGAAAATCGTCCAAATCAACGCGAATAAACGAAAAAAGGTCTTTTTAGGACGATCTTGGGAAAATCTTCCAAATGAACGCGAATAAACGATTAAAGATCTTTTTAGGACAATCTTAGCAAATCGTACAAATGAACGCGTAATAACGAAAAAAGTTCCTTTTTAGGACGATCTAGGGAAAATCGTCCAAATGAACGTGAAAAACGAAAAAAGGTCGCCTTTCGGACGATCATGGGAAAATCGTCCAAATCAACGCGAAAAAACGAAAAAAGGTCGTTTTTAGGACGATCTTGGGAAAATCATCCAAATGAACGGGAAAAAACGAAAAAAGGTTGTTTTTAGGACGATCTTGGGAAAATCGTCCACATGAACGCGAAATAACGAAAAAAGGTCGTTTTTAGGACTATCTAGGGAAAATCATCTAGATGAACGCGAAAAAACGAAAAAAGGTCGTTTTCAGGACGATCATGAGAAAAATACTCCAAATGAACGCGTAAATACGAAAAAAGGTCGTTTTCTGGACGATCTTTGAAAAATAGTCCAAATCAACGCGAATAATCGAAAAAAGGTCTTTTTAGGACGATCTTGGGAAAATCTTCCAAATGCACGCGAATAAACGATAAAAGGTCTTTTTAGGACAATCTTGGGAAGATCGTACAAATGAACGCGAAATAACGAAAAAAGTTCCTTCTTAGGACGATCTTGGGAAAATCGTCCAAATGAACGCGAAAAACGAAAAAGGTCCTTTTTAGGATGATCTATGAAAAATCATCGAAATGAACGCGAAAAAAATAAAAAAGGTCGTTTGTAGTACGATCTTGGGAAAATCATCCAAATGAACGCGAAAAAACGAAAAAAGGTCGTTATTAGTACGATCTTGGGAAAATCATCTAAATGAATGCGAAAAAACGAGAAAAGGTCGTTTTTAGGACGATCTAGGGAAAATCGTCCACATGAACGCGAAAAAACGAAGAAAGGTCGTTTTCAGAACGATCTTGGGAAAATCATCCAAATGAACGCGAAAAAACGAAAAAAGTTCGTTTCTAGGACGATCTTGGAAAAATCGTCCATATGTACGCGAAAAAACGAAAAAAGGTCATTTTTAGTGCGATCTTGGGAAAATCGTCCAAGGGAACGCGAAAAAACGAAAAAAGGTCGTTTTCAGGACGATCTTGGGAAATACGTCCAAATAAACGCGAAAAAACGAAAAAAGGTCGTTTTTAGGACGATCTTGGGAAAATCGTCCTAATGAACGCGAAAAAACGAAAAAATGGTCGTTTTTATGACGATATTGGGAAAATCGTCCAAATGAACGCGAAAAACGAAAAAAGTTCGTTTCTAGGACGATCTTGGAAAAATCGTCCATATGTACGCGAAAAAACGAAAAAAGGTCATTTTTAGTGCGATCTTGGGAAAATCGTCCAAGTGAACGCGAAAAAACGAAAAAAGGTCGTTTTCAGGACGATCTTGGGAAAAACGTCCAAATAAACGCGAAAAAACGAAAAAAGGTCGTTTTTAGGACGATCTTGGGAAAATCGTCCTAATGAACGCGAAAAAACGAAAAAAGGTCGTTTTTAGGACGATCTTGGGAAAATCATCCAAATGAACGCGAAATAACGAAAAAAGGTCGTTTTTAGGACAACCTTGGGAAAATCATCCAAATGAACGCGAAAAAACGAAAAAAGGTCGTTTTTAGGACGACCTTGGGAAAATCATCCAATTGAACGCGAAAAAACGAAAAAAGGTCTTTATTAGCTCGCTTGTGAGAAAATCGTCTAAATGAACGCGAAAAAACGAAAAAAGGTCTTTTTTAGGACGATCTTGGGAAAATCGTCCAAATGAACGCGAAAAACGAAAAAAGGTCCTTTTTAGGACGATCTTGGGAAAATCATCGATATGAACGCGAAAAAACGAAAAAAGGTCGTTTCAGGACGATCTTGGGAAAAACGTCCAAATCAACGCGAAAAACCGAAAAGGCCGTTTTTAGGACGATGTTGGGAAAATCGTCCAAATGAACGCGAAAAAACGAAAAAAGATCGTTTTTAGGACGATCTTGAGAAAAACATTCAAATAAACGTGAAAAAACGAAAAAAAGTCGTGTTAAGGACGATCTTGGGAAAATCGTCCTAATGAACGCGAAAAAAAGAAAAAAGGTCGTTTATAGGACGATCTTGGGAAAATCATCCAAATGAACGCGAAACAACGAAAAAAGGTCGTTTTTAGGACGATCTAGGGAAAATCGTCCAAATGAACGCGAATAACGAAAAAAGGTCGTTTTTAGAACGATCTTGGGAAAATCATCCAAATGAACGCGAAAAAACGAAAAAAGGTCGCTTTTACGACGATCTTGGGAAAATCATCCAAATGAACGCGAAAAATGAAAAAAGTTAGTTTTTAGGACGATCTTGGAAAAATCGTCCATATGAACGCGAAAAACGAAAAAAGGTCGTTTTTAGTGCGATCTTGGAAAAATCGTCCAAAGGAACGCGAAAAAACGAAAAAGGTCGTTTTCATGACGATCTTGGAAAAAAACGTCCAAATGAACGCGAAATACCGAGAAAAGGTCGTTTTTAGGACGATGTTGGGAAAATCATCCAAATGAACGCGAAAAATTGAAAAAAGGTCGTTTTAGGGACGATCTTGGGAAAATCGTCCACATGAACGCGAAAAAACGAAAAAAGGTCGTTTTTAGGACGATCTTGGGAAAATCGTACAAATGAACGCGAAATAACGAAAAAAGTTCCTTTTTAGGACGATCTTGGGAAAATCGTCCAAATGAACGCGAAAAAACGAAAAAAGGTCGTTTTTAGGACGATCTTGGGAAAATCATCCAAATGAACGGGAAAAAACGAAAAAAGGTTGTTTTTAGGACGATCTTGGGAAAATCGTCCACATGAACGCGAAATAACGAAAAAAGGTCGTTTTTAGGACTATCTAGGGAAAATCATCTAGATGAACGCGAAAAAACGAAAAAAGGTCGTTTTCAGGACGATCTTTGGAAAATCGTCCAAATCAACGCGAATAAACGAAAAAAGGTCTTTTTAGGACGATCTTGGGAAAATCTTCCAAATGAACGCGAATAAACAATAAAAGATCTTTTTAGGACAATCTTGGAAAAATCGTACAAATGAACGCGAAATAACGAAAAAAGTTCCTTTTTAGGACGATCTAGGGAAAATCGTCCAAATGAACGCGAAAAACGAAAAAAGGTCCTTTTTAGGATGATCTATGAAAAATCATCGAAATGAACGCGAAAAAACGAAAAAAGGTCGTTTTTAGTACGAACATGGGAAAATCATCCCAATGAACGCGAAAAAACAAAAAAAGGTCGCCTTTCGGACGATCTTGGGAAAATCGACCAAATCAACGCGAAAAAACGAAAAAAGGTCGTTTTTAGGACGATCTTGGAAAATCGTCCACATGAACGCGAAAAAACGAAGAAAGGTCGTTTTTAGGACGATCTTGGGAAAATCGTCCAAATGAACGCGAAAAAACGAAAAAAGGTCGTTTTTAGGACGATCTTGGGAAAATCATCCAAATGAACGGGAAAAAACGAAAAAAGGTTATTTTTAGGACGATCTTGGGAATTCGTCCACATGAACGCGAAATAACGAAAAAAGGTCGTTGTCAGGACGATCATGGGAAAATCCTCCAAATGAACGCGAAAAAACGAAAAAAGGTCGTCTTCAGGACGATCTTGGGAAAATCGTCCAAAGGAACGCGAATAAACGAAAAAAGGTCTTTTTAGGACGATCTTGGGAAAATCGTACAAATCAACGCGAAATAACGAAAAAAGTTCCTTTTTAGGACGATCTTGGGAAAATCGTCCAAATGAACGCGAAAAACGAAAAAAGGTCCTTTTTAGGATGATCTATGGAAAATCAACGAAATGAACGCGAAAAAAAAAAAAAAAACTCGTTTTTAGTACGATCTTGGGAAAATCATCCAAATGAACGCGAAAAAACGAAAAAAGGTCGTTTTTAGTACGATCTTGGGAAAATCGTCCACATAAACGCGAAATAACGAAAAAAGATCGTTATCAGAACGATCTTGGGAAAATCATCCAAATGAACGCGAAAAAAACGAAAAAAGTTCGTTTTAGGACGATCTTGGGAAAATCGTCCAAAGGAACGCGAAAAACGAAAAAAGTTCGTTTCTAGGACGATCTTGGAAAAATCGTCCATATGAACGCGAAAAAACGAAAAAAGGTCATTTTTAGTGCGATCTTGGTAAAATTGTCCAAATGAACGCGACACAACGAAAAAAGGTCGTTTTTAGGACGATCTTGGGAAAAAAGTCCAAATAAACGCGAAAAAAAGAAAAAAGGTCGTTTTTAGGACGATCTTGGGAAAATCGTCCTAATGAACGCGAAAAAAGAAAAAAGGTCGTTTTTGGGACGATCTTGGGAAAATCGTCCAAATTAACGCGAAAAACGAAAAAAGGTCCTTTTTAGGACGATCTTGGGAAAATCATCGATATGAACGTGAAAAAACGAAAAAAGGTCGATTTAGGACGATCTTGGGAAAAACGTCAAAATAACGCGAAAAACCGAAAAGGTCGTTTTTAGGACGATGTTGGGATAATCGCCCAAATGAACGCGAAAAAACGAAAAAAGATCGTTTTTAGGACGACCTTGGGAAAATCATCCAAATGAACGCGAAAAAACGAAAAAAGGTCGTTTTTAGGACGACCTTGGGAAAATCATCCAAATGAAGAGGAAAAAACGAAAAAAGGTCGTTTTTAGGACGATCTTGGGAAAATCATCCAAATGAACGCGAAAAAACGATAGAAGGTCTTTATTAGCTCGCTTGTGAGAAAATCGTCCAAATGAACGCGAAAAAACGAAAAAAGGTCTTTTTTAGGACGATCTTGGGAAAATCGTCCAAATGAACGCGAAAAACGAAAAAAGGTCCTTTTAAGGACGATCTTGGTAAAATCATCGATATGAACGCGAAAAAACGAAAAAAGGTCGTTTTAGGACGATCCTGGGAAAAACGTCCAAATCAACGCGAAAAACCGAAAAGGTCGTTTTTAGGACGATGTTGGGAAAATCGTCCAAATGAACGCGAAAAAACGAAAAAAGATCGTTTTTAGGACGATCTTGAGAAAAACATTCAAATAAACGTGAAAAAACGAAAAAAGTCGTGTTAAGGACGATCTTGGGAAAAACATCCATATGAACGCGAAAAAACGAAATAAGGTGGTTTTTAGTACGATCTTGTGAATATCATCTAAACTTAATACGAAAAAACGAGAAAAGTTCGTTTTCAGGACGATCTTGGGAAAATCGTCCAAATGAACGCGAATAAACGAAAAAAGGTCGTTTATAGGACGATATTGGGAAAATCATCCAAATGATCGGGAAAAAACGAAAAAAGGTCGTTTTAAGGACGATCTTGGGAAAATCGTCCAAATGAACGCGAAAAAACGAAAAAAGGTTGTTTTTAGGACGATCTTGGAAAAATCATCCAAATGAACGGGAAAAAACGAAAAAAGGTTGTTTTTAGGACGATCTTCGTAAATCATCCAAATGAACGCAAAAAAAAGAAAAAACGCCGTTTTTAGGACGATCTTGGGAAATCATCCAATTAAACGCGAAAAAACGAAAAAAGGTCGTTTTTAGGACGATCTTGGGAAAAACATCCAAATGAACGCGAAAAAAAGAAAAAAGGTCGTTTTTAGGACGATCTTGGGAAAATCATCCAAACGAAAGCGAAAAAACGAAAAAAAGGTCGTTTTTGCCTCGCATGTGAGAAAATCATCCAAAAAAACGCGAAAAAACGAAAAAAGGTCGTTTTTAGCTCGCTTGAGAGAAAATCATGCAAATGAACGCGAAAAAACGAAAAAAGGTCGTTTTTAGCTTGCTTATGAGAAAATCATCCAAATAAACGCAAATAAACGAAAAAAGGTCGATTTTAGGACGTTCTTGGGAAAATCATCCAAATGAAAGAAAAACACGAAAAAAGGTCGTTTTTAGGACGATCTTCGGAAAATCATCGAAATGTACGCGAAAACACGAAAAAAGGTCGTTTTAGGACTATCTTGGGAAAATCATCGAAATGAACGCGAAGAAACGAAAAAACGTCGTTTTTAGGACGATCTTGGGAAATCATGCAAATGAACGCGAAAAAACGAAAAAAGGTCGTTTTTAGGTGGTTAATGGGAAAATCATCCAAATGAACGCGAAGAAACGAAAAAACTACGTTTTTAGGACGATCTTGGGAAAAACATCCAAATGAACGCGAAAAAACGAAAAAAGGTCGTTTTTAGCTCGCTTGTGAGAAAATCATCCAATTAACGCGAAAAAACGAAAAAAGGTCGTTTTGAGGACGATCATGGGAAAATCATCCAAATGAACGCGAAGAAACGAAAAAACGACGTTTTTAGGACGATCTTGGGAAAATCATCCAAATGAACACGAAAAAACAAAAAAGGTCGTTTTTACCTCGCATGTGAGAAAATCATCCAAAAAAAACGCGAAAAAAAGAAAAAAGGTCGTTTTTAGGACGTTCTTGGAAAAATCATCCAAATGAACGCAAAAAAACGAAAAAAGGTTGATTTTAGGACGATCATGGGAAAATCATCGAAATGAACGCGAGGAAACGAAAAAATGTCGTTGGACGATCTTGGGAAAATCATCCAAATGAACGCGAAAAAACGAAAAAAGGTCGTTTTTAGGACGATCTTGGGAAATCATCCAATTAAACGCGAAAAAACGAAAAGAGGTCGTTCTTAGGACGATCTTGGGAAAAACATCCAAATGAACGCGAAAAAAAGAAAAAAGGTCGTTATTAGGACGATCTTGGGAAAATCATCTAAATGAACGCGAAAGAACGAAATAAGGTCGTTTTTAGGACGAGCTTGGGAAAATCATCGAAATGAATGCGAAAAAACGAGAAAAGGTCGTTTTTAGGACGATCTAGGGAAACTCGTCCACATGAACGCGAAAAAACAAAAAAGGTCGTTTTTAGGACGATCTTGGGAAATCATCCAAATGAACGCGAAAAAACAAAAAAAGGTCGCCTTTCGGACGATCTTGGGAAAATCATCCAAATGAACGGGAAAAAAGGTTGTATTTAGGACGATCTTGGGAATTCGTAAACCATAAACGCGAAATAACGAAAAAAGGTCGTTGTCAGGACGATCATGGGAAAATCCTCCAAATAAACGCGAAAAAACGAAAAAAGGTCGTTTTCAGGACGATGTTGGGAAAATCGTCCAAATGAACGCGAATAAACGAAAAAAGGACTTTTTAGGACGATCTTGGGAAAATCGTACAAATGAACGCGAAATAACGAAAAAAGCTCGTTTTTAGGACGATCTTGGGAAAATCGTCCTACTGAACGCGAAAAAAAGAAAAAAGGTCGTTTTTAGGACGACCTTGGGAAAATCGTCATAATGAACGCGAAAAAACGAAAAAAGGTCGTTTTTAGGACGATCTAGGGAAAATCATCCAAATGAACGCGAAATAACGAAAAAAGGTCGTTTTAGGACTATCTTGGGAAAATTATCGAAATGAACGCGAAGAAACGAAAAAACGTCGTTTTTAGGACGATCTTGGGAAATCATGCAAATGAACGCGAAAAAACGAAAAAAGGTCCTTTTTAGCTCGCTTGTGAGAAAGTCATCCAAATGAACGCGAAAAAACGAAAAAAGGTCGTTTTTAGGACGACTTGGGAAAATCATCCAAAGGAACGCGAAAGAACGAAATAAGGTCGTTTTTAGGACGAGATTGGAAAAATCATCCAAATGACACGAGAAAACGAAAAAAGGTCGTTTTTAGGACGATCTTCGGAAAATCATCCAAACGAACGCGAAAAAACGAAAAAAGTTCGTTTTTATCTCGCTTGTGAGAAAATCATCCAAATAAACGCAAAATAAAGAAAAGAGGTAGTTTTTAGCTCGCTTGTAAGAAATTAATCCACTTAACACGAAAATACGAAAAAAGGTCCATTTTAGGGCGTTCTTGGGAAAATCATCCAAATGAACGCAAAATAACGAAAAAAGGTCGTTTTTAGGTGGTTAATGGGAATATCATCCAAATGAACGCGAAGAAACGAAAAAACTACGTTTTTAGGACGATCTTGGGAAAAACATCCAAATGAACGCGAAAAAAAGAAAAAAGGTCGTTTTTAGCTCGCTTGAGAGAAAGTCATCCAAATGAACGCGAAAAAACGAAAAAAGGTCGTTTTTAGCTCGCTTGTGAGAAAATCATCCAATTAACGCGAAAAAACGAAAAAAGGTCGTTTTGAGGACGATCATGGGAAAATCATCCAAATGAACGCGAAGAAACGAAAAAACGACGTTTTTAGGACGATCTTGGGAAAATCTTCCAAATGAACACGAAAAAACAAAAAAGGTCGTTTTTACCTCGCATGTGAGAAAATCATCCAAAAAAAACGCGAAAAAACGAAAAAAGGACGTTTTTAGGACGTTCATGGAAAAATCATCCAAATGAACGCAAAAAAACGAAAAAAGGTTGATTTTAGGACGATCATGGGAAATCATCCAATTAAACGCGAAAAAACGAAAAGAGGTCGTTCTTAGGACGATCTTGGGAAAAACATCCAAATGAACGCGAAAAAAAGAAAAAAGGTCGTTATTAGGACGATCTTGGGAAAATCATCTAAATGAACGCGAAAGAACGAAATAAGGTCGTTTTTAGGACGATCTTGGGAAATCATCCAATTAAACGCGAAAAAACGAAAAGAGGTCGTTCTTAGGACGATCTTGGGAAAAACATCCAAATGAACGCGAAAAAAAGAAAAAAGGTCGTTATTAGGACGATCTTGGGAAAATCATCTAAATGAACGCGAAAGAACGAAATAAGGTCGTTTTTAGGACGAGCTTGGGAAAATCATCGAAATGAATGCGAAAAAACGAGAAAAGGTCGTTTTTAGGACGATCTAGGGAAACTAGTCCACATGAACGCGAAAAAACGAAAAAAGGTCGTTTTTAGGACGATCTTGGGAAATCATCCAAATGAACGCGAAAAAACAAAAAAAGGTCGCCTTTCGGACGATCTTGGGAAAATCATCCAAATGAACGGGAAAAAAGGTTGTTTTTAGGACGATCTTGGGAATTCGTCCACATGAACGCGAAATAACGAAAAAAGGTCGTTGTCAGGACGATCATGGGAAAATCCTCCAAATAAACGCGAAAAAACGAAAAAAGGTCGTTTTCAGGACGATGTTGGGAAAATCGTCCAAATGAACGCGAATAAACGAAAAAGGACTTTTTAGGACGATCATGGGAAAATCGTACTAATGAACGCGAAATAACGAAAAAAGTTCCTTTTTAGGACGATCTTGGGAAAATCGTCCAAATGAACGCGAAAAACGAAAAAAGGTCCTTTTTAGGATGATCTATGGAAAATCAACAAAATGTACGCGAAAAAACGAAAAAAGGTCGTTTTTAGTACGATCTTGGGAAAATCGTCCACATGAACGCGAAATAACGAAAAAAGGTCGTTTTCAGAACGATCTTGGGGAAATCATCCAAATGAACGCGAAAAAACGAAGAAAGGTTGTTTTTAGGACGATCTTGGGAAAATCATCCAAATGAACGCGAAAAAACGAAAAAAGGTCGTTTTTAGGACGATCTTGGGAAAATCGTCCAAATAAACGTGAAAAACGAAAAAAGTTCGTTTCCAGAACGATCTTGGGAAAATCATCCAAATGAACGCGAAAAGCGAAAAAAGGTCACTTTAGCGCTATCTTGGGAAAATCGTCAAATGAACGCGAAAAAACGAAAAAAGGTCGTTTTCAGAACGTTCTTGGGAAAAACGTCCAAATAGACGCGAAAAAACGAAAAAAGGTCGTTTTTATGACGATCTTGGGAAAATCGTCCTACTGAACGCGAAAAAAAGAAAAAAGGTCGTTTTAGGACTATCTTGGGAAAATTATCGAAATGAACGCGAAGAAACGAAAAAACGTCGTTTTTAGGACGATCTTGGGAAATCATGCAAATGAACGCGAAAAAACGAAAAAAGGTCCTTTTTAGCTCGCTTGTGAGAAAGTCATCCAAATGAACGCGAAAAAACGAAAAAAGGTCGTTTTTAGGACGACTTGGGAAAATCATCCAAAGGAACGCGAAAGAACGAAATAAGGTCGTTTTTAGGACGAGCTTGGAAAAATCATGCAAATGACACGAGAAAACGAAAAAAGGTCGTTTTTAGGACGATCTTCGGAAAATCATCCAAACGAACGCGAAAAAACGAAAAAAGTTCGTTTTTATCTCGCTTGTGAGAAAATCATCCAAATAAACGCAAAATAAAGAAAAGAGGTAGTTTTTAGCTCGCTTGTAAGAAATTAATCCACTTAACACGAAAATACGAAAAAAGGTCCATTTTAGGGCGTTCTTGGGAAAATCATCCAAATGAACGCAAAATAACGAAAAAAGGTCGTTTTTAGGTGGTTAATGGGAAAATCATCCAAATGAACGCGAAGAAACGAAAAAACTACGTTTTTAGGACGATCTTGGGAAAAACATCCATATGAACGCGAAAAAACGAAATAAGGTGGTTTTAGTACGATCTTGGGAAAATCATCCAAATGAACGCGAAACAACGAAAAAAGGTCGTTTTTAGGACGATCTAGGGAAAATCGTCCAAATGAACGCGAATAACGAAAAAACGTCGTTTTTAGAACGATCTTGGGAAAATCGTCCAAATGAACGCGAAAAAACGAAAAAAGGTCGTTTTTAGGACGATCTTGGGAAAATCGTCCACATGAACGCGAAAAAACGAAAAAAGGTCGTTTTTAGGACGATCTTGGGAAAATCGTCCAAATGAACGCGAAAAAACGAAAAAAGGTCGTTTTTAGGACGATCTTGGGAAAATCATCCAAATGAACGGGAAAAAACGAAAAAAGGTTGTTTTTAGGACGATCTTGGGAAAATCGTCCACATGAACGCGAAATAACGAAAAAAAGTCATTTTTCGTGCGATCTTGGGAAAATCGTCCAAGGGAACGCGAAAAAACGAAAAAAGGTCGTTTTCAGGACGATCTTGGGAAAAACGTCCAAATGAACGCGAAAAACGAAAAAAGTTCGTTTTTAGGACGATCTTGGAAACATCGTCCATATGAACGCGAAAAAACGAAAAAAGGTCGTTCTTAGTGCGATCTTGGGAAAATCTTCCAAATGAACGCGAATAAACGATAAAAGGTCTTTTTAGGACAATCTTAGCAAATCGTACAAATGAACGCGTAATAACGAAAAAAGTTCCTTTTTAGGACGATCTAGGGAAAATCGTCCAAATGAACGCGAAAAACGAAAAAAGGTCCTTTTTAGGATGATCTATAAAAAATCATCGAAATGAACGCGAAAAAACGAAAAAAGGTCGTTTTTAGTACGATCTTGGGAAAATCATCCAAATGAACGCGAAAAAACGAAAAAAGGTCGTTATTAGTACGATCTTGGGAAAATCATCTAAATGAATGCGAAAAAACGAGAAAAGGTCGTTTTTAGGACGATCTAGGGAAAATCGTCCACATGAACGCGAAAAAACGAAGAAAGGTCGTTTTCAGAACGATCTTGGGAAAATCATCCAAATGAACGCGAAAAAACGAAAAAAGTTCGTTTCTAGGACGATCTTGGAAAAATCGTCCATATGTACGCGAAAAAACGAAAAAAGGTCATTTTTAGTGCGATCTTGGGAAAATCGTCCAAGGGAACGCGAAAAAACGAAAAAAGGTCGTTTTCAGGACGATCTTGGGAAATACGTCCAAATAAACGCGAAAAAACGAAAAAAGGTCGTTTTTAGGACGATCTTGGGAAAATCGTCCTAATGAACGCGAAAAAACGAAAAATGGTCGTTTTTAGGACGATATTGGGAAAATCGTCCAAATGAACGCGAAAAACGAAAAAAGTTCGTTTCTAGGACGATCTTGGAAAAATCGTCCATATGTACGCGAAAAAACGAAAAAAGGTCATTTTTAGTGCGATCTTGGGAAAATCGTCCAAGTGAACGCGAAAAAACGAAAAAAGGTCGTTTTCAGGACGATCTTGGGAAAAACGTCCAAATAAACGCGAAAAAACGAAAAAAGGTCGTTTTTAGGACGATCTTGGGAAAATCGTCCTAATGAACGCGAAAAAACGAAAAAAGGTCGTTTTTAGGACGATCTTGGGAAAATCATCCAAATGAACGCGAAATAACGAAAAAAGGTCGTTTTTAGGACAACCTTGGGAAAATCATCCAAATGAACGCGAAAAAACGAAAAAAGGTCGTTTTTAGGACGACCTTGGGAAAATCATCCAATTGAACGCGAAAAAACGAAAAAAGGTCTTTATTAGCTCGCTTGTGAGAAAATCGTCTAAATGAACGCGAAAAAACGAAAAAAGGTCTTTTTTAGGACGATCTTGGGAAAATCGTCCAAATGAACGCGAAAAACGAAAAAAGGTCCTTTTTAGGACGATCTTGGGAAAATCATCGATATGAACGCGAAAAAACGAAAAAAGGTCGTTTTAGGACGATCTTGGGAAAAACGTCCAAATCAACGCGAAAAACCGAAAAGGTCGTTTTTAGGACGATGTTGGGAAAATCGTCCAAATGAACGCGAAAAAACGAAAAAAGATCGTTTTTAGGACGATCTTGAGAAAAACATTCAAATAAACGTGAAAAAACGAAAAAAAGTCGTGTTAAGGACGATCTTGGGAAAATCGTCCTAATGAACGCGAAAAAAAGAAAAAAGGTCGTTTATAGGACGATCTTGGGAAAATCATCCAAATGAACGCGAAACAACGAAAAAAGGTCGTTTTTAGGACGATCTAGGGAAAATCGTCCAAATGAACGCGAATAACGAAAAAGGACGTTTTTAGAACGATCTTGGGAAAATCATCCAAATGAACGCGAAAAAACGAAAAAAGGTCGCTTTTACGACGATCTTGGGAAAATCATCCAAATGAACGCGAAAAATGAAAAAAGTTAGTTTTTAGGACGATCTTGGAAAAATCGTCCATATGAACGCGAAAAAACGAAAAAAGGTCGTTTTTAGTGCGATCTTGGAAAAATCGTCCAAAGGAACGCGAAAAAACGAAAAAAGGTCGTTTTCATGACGATCTTGGAAAAAACGTCCAAATGAACGCGAAATACCGAGAAAACGTCGTTTTTAGGACGATGTTGGGAAAATCATCCAAATGAACGCGAAAAATTGAAAAAAGGTCGTTTTAGGGACGATCTTGGGAAAATCGTCCACATGAACGCGAAAAAACGAAAAAAGGTCGTTTTTAGGACGATCTTGGGAAAATCGTACAAATGAACGCGAAATAACGAAAAAAGTTCCTTTTTAGGACGATCTTGGGAAAATCGTCCAAATGAACGCGAAAAAACGAAAAAAGGTCGTTTTTAGGACGATCTTGGGAAAATCATCCAAATGAACGGGAAAAAACGAAAAAAGGTTGTTTTTAGGACGATCTTGGGAAAATCGTCCACATGAACGCGAAATAACGAAAAAAGGTCGTTTTTAGGACTATCTAGGGAAAATCATCTAGATGAACGCGAAAAAACGAAAAAAGGTCGTTTTCAGGACGATCTTTGGAAAATCGTCCAAATCAACGCGAATAAACGAAAAAAGGTCTTTTTAGGACGATCTTGGGAAAATCTTCCAAATGAACGCGAATAAACAATAAAAGATCTTTTTAGGACAATCTTGGAAAAATCGTACAAATGAACGCGAAATAACGAAAAAAGTTCCTTTTTAGGACGATCTAGGGAAAATCGTCCAAATGAACGCGAAAAACGAAAAAAGGTCCTTTTTAGGATGATCTATGAAAAATCATCGAAATGAACGCGAAAAAACGAAAAAAGGTCGTTTTTAGTACGAACATGGGAAAATCATCCCAATGAACGCGAAAAAACGAAAAAAGGTCGCCTTTCGGACGATCTTGGGAAAATCGACCAAATCAACGCGAAAAAACGAAAAAAGGTCGTTTTTAGGACGATCTTGGAAAATCGTCCACATGAACGCGAAAAAACGAAGAAAGGTCGTTTTTAGGACGATCTTGGGAAAATCGTCCAAATGAACGCGAAAAAACGAAAAAAGGTCGTTTTTAGGACGATCTTGGGAAAATCATCCAAATGAACGGGAAAAAACGAAAAAAGGTTATTTTTAGGACGATCTTGGGAATTCGTCCACATGAACGCGAAATAACGAAAAAAGGTCGTTGTCAGGACGATCATGGGAAAATCCTCCAAATGAACGCGAAAAAACGAAAAAAGGTCGTCTTCAGGACGATCTTGGGAAAATCGTCCAAAGGAACGCGAATAAACGAAAAAAGGTCTTTTTAGGACGATCTTGGGAAAATCCTACAAATCAACGCGAAATAACGAAAAAAGTTCCTTTTTAGGACGATCTTGGGAAAATCGTCCAAATGAACGCGAAAAACGAAAAAAGGTCCTTTTTAGGATGATCTATGGAAAATCAACGAAATGAACGCGAAAAAAAAAAAAAAACTCGTTTTTAGTACGATCTTGGGAAAATCATCCAAATGAACGCGAAAAAACGAAAAAAGGTCGTTTTTAGTACGATCTTGGGAAAATCGTCCACATAAACGTGAAATAACGAAAAAAGATCGTTATCAGAACGATCTTGGGAAAATCATCCAAATGAACGCGAAAAAACGAAAAAAGTTCGTTTTTAGGACGATCTTGGGAAAATCGTCCAAAGGAACGCGAAAAACGAAAAAAGTTCGTTTCTAGGACGATCTTGGAAAAATCGTCCATATGAACGCGAAAAAACGAAAAAAGGTCATTTTTAGTGCGATCTTGGTAAAATTGTCCAAATGAACGCGACACAACGAAAAAAGGTCGTTTTTAGGACGATCTTGGGAAAAAAGTCCAAATAAACGCGAAAAAAAGAAAAAAGGTCGTTTTTAGGACGATCTTGGGAAAATCGTCCTAATGAACGCGAAAAAAAGAAAAAAGGTCGTTTTTGGGACGATCTTGGGAAAATCGTCCAAATTAACGCGAAAAACGAAAAAAGGTCCTTTTTAGGACGATCTTGGGAAAATCATCGATATGAACGTGAAAAAACGAAAAAAGGTCGATTTAGGACGATCTTGGGAAAAACGTCAAAATAACGCGAAAAACCGAAAAGGTCGTTTTTAGGACGATGTTGGGATAATCGCCCAAATGAACGCGAAAAAACGAAAAAAGATCGTTTTTAGGACGACCTTGGGAAAATCATCCAAATGAACGCGAAAAAACGAAAAAAGGTCGTTTTTAGGACGACCTTGGGAAAATCATCCAAATGAAGAGGAAAAAACGAAAAAAGGTCGTTTTTAGGACGATCTTGGGAAAATCATCCAAATGAACGCGAAAAAACGAAAGAAGGTCTTTATTAGCTCGCTTGTGAGAAAATCGTCCAAATGAACGCGAAAAAACGAAAAAAGGTCTTTTTTAGGACGATCTTGGGAAAATCGTCCAAATGAACGCGAAAAACGAAAAAAGGTCCTTTTAAGGACGATCTTGGTAAAATCATCGATATGAACGCGAAAAAACGAAAAAAGGTCGTTTTAGGACGATCCTGGGAAAAACGTCCAAATCAACGCGAAAATCCGAAAAGGTCGTTTTTAGGACGATGTTGGGAAAATCGTCCAAATGAACGCGAAAAAACGAAAAAAGATCGTTTTTAGGACGATCTTGAGAAAAACATTCAAATAAACGTGAAAAAACGAAAAAAAGTCGTGTTAAGGACGATCTTGGGAAAAACATCCATATGAACGCGAAAAAACGAAATAAGGTGGTTTTTAGTACGATCTTGTGAATATCATCTAAACTTAATACGAAAAAACGAGAAAAGTTCGTTTTCAGGACGATCTTGGGAAAATCGTCCAAATGAACGCGAATAAACGAAAAAAGGTCGTTTATAGGACGATATTGGGAAAATCATCCAAATGATCGGGAAAAAACGAAAAAAGGTCGTTTTAAGGACGATCTTGGGAAAATCGTCCAAATGAACGCGAAAAAACGAAAAAAGGTTGTTTTTAGGACGATCTTGGAAAAATCATCCAAATGAACGGGAAAAAACGAAAAAAGGTTGTTTTTAGGACGATCTTCGTAAATCATCCAAATGAACGCAAAAAAAAGAAAAAACGCCGTTTTTAGGACGATCTTGGGAAATCATCCAATTAAACGCGAAAAAACGAAAAAAGGTCGTTTTTAGGACGATCTTGGGAAAAACATCCAAATGAACGCGAAAAAAAGAAAAAAGGTCGTTTTTAGGACGATCTTGGGAAAATCATCCAAACGAAAGCGAAAAAACGAAAAAAAGGTCGTTTTTACCTCGCATGTGAGAAAATCATCCAAAAAAACGCGAAAAAACGAAAAAAGGTCGTTTTTAGCTCGCTTGAGAGAAAATCATGCAAATGAACGCGAAAAAACGAAAAAAGGTCGTTTTTAGCTTGCTTATGAGAAAATCATCCAAATAAACGCAAATAAAGGAAAAAAGGTCGATTTTAGGACGTTCTTGGGAAAATCATCCAAATGAAAGAAAAACACGAAAAAAGGTCGTTTTTAGGACGATCTTCGGAAAATCATCGAAATGTACGCGAAAACACGAAAAAAGGTCGTTTTAGGACTATCTTGGGAAAATCATCGAAATGAACGCGAAGAAACGAAAAAACGTCGTTTTTAGGACGATCTTGGGAAATCATGCAAATGAACGCGAAAAAACGAAAAAAGGTCGTTTTTAGCTCGCTTGTGAGAAAATCATCCAATTAACGCGAAAAAACGAAAAAAGGTCGTTTTGAGGACGAGCATGGGAAAATCATCCAAATGAACGCGAAGAAACGAAAAAACTACGTTTTTAGGACGATCTTGGGAAAAACATCCAAATGAACGCGAAAAAACGAAAAAAGGTCGTTTTTAGCTCGCTTGTGAGAAAATCATCCAATAAACGCGAAAAAACGAAAAAAGGTCGTTTTGAGGACGAGCATGGGAAAATCATCCAAATGAACGCGAAGAAACGAAAAAACGACGTTTTTAGGACGATCTTTGGAAAATCATCCAAATGAACACGAAAAAACAAAAAAGGTCGTTTTTACCTCGCATGTGAGAAAATCATCCAAAAAAAACGCGAAAAAAAGAAAAAAGGTCGTTTTTAGGACGTTCTTGGAAAAATCATCCAAATGAACGCAAAAAAACGAAAAAAGGTTGATTTTAGGACGATCATGGGAAAATCATCGAAATGAACGCGAAGAAACGAAAAAATGTCGTTGGACGATCTTGGGAAAATCATCCAAATGAACGCGAAAAAACGAAAAAAGGTCGTTTTTAGGACGATCTTGGGAAATCATCCAATTAAACGCGAAAAAACGAAAAGAGGTCGTTCTTAGGACGATCTTGGGAAAAACATCCAAATGAACGCGAAAAAAAGAAAAAAGGTCGTTATTAGGACGATCTTGGGAAAATCATCTAAATGAACGCGAAAGAACGAAATAAGGTCGTTTTTAGGACGAGCTTGGGAAAATCATCGAAATGAATGCGAAAAAACGAGAAAAGGTCGTTTTTAGGACGATCTAGGGAAACTCGTCCACATGAACGCGAAAAAACGAAAAAAGGTCGTTTTTAGGACGATCTTGGGAAATCATCCAAATGAACGCGAAAAAACAAAAAAAGGTCGCCTTTCGGACGATCTTGGGAAAATCATCCAAATGAACGGGAAAAAAGGTTGTTTTTAGGACGATCTTGGGAATTCGTAAACCATAAACGCGAAATAACGAAAAAAGGTCGTTGTCAGGACGATCATGGGAAAATCCTCCAAATAAACGCGAAAAAACGAAAAAAGGTCGTTTTCAGGACGATGTTGGGAAAATCGTCCAAATGAACGCGAATAAACGAAAAAAGGACTTTTTAGGACGATCTTGGGAAAATCGTACAAATGAACGCGAAATAACGAAAAAAGCTCGTTTTTAGGACGATCTTGGGAAAATCGTCCTACTGAACGCGAAAAAAAGAAAAAAGGTCGTTTTTAGGACGACCTTGGGAAAATCGTCATAATGAACGCGAAAAAACGAAAAAAGGTCGTTTTTAGGACGATCTAGGGAAAATCATCCAAATGAACGCGAAATAACGAAAAAAGGTCGTTTTAGGACTATCTTGGGAAAATTATCGAAATGAACGCGAAGAAACGAAAAAACGTCGTTTTTAGGACGATCTTGGGAAATCATGCAAATGAACGCGAAAAAACGAAAAAAGGTCCTTTTTAGCTCGCTTGTGAGAAAGTCATCCAAATGAACGCGAAAAAACGAAAAAAGGTCGTTTTTAGGACGACTTGGGAAAATCATCCAAAGGAACGCGAAAGAACGAAATAAGGTCGTTTTTAGGACGAGCTTGGAAAAATCATCCAAATGACACGAGAAAACGAAAAAAGGTCGTTTTTAGGACGATCTTCGGAAAATCATCCAAACGAACGCGAAAAAACGAAAAAAGTTCGTTTTTATCTCGCTTGTGAGAAAATCATCCAAATAAACGCAAAATAAAGAAAAGAGGTAGTTTTTAGCTCGCTTGTAAGAAATTAATCCACTTAACACGAAAATACGAAAAAAGGTCCATTTTAGGGCGTTCTTGGGAAAATCATCCAAATGAACGCAAAATAACGAAAAAAGGTCGTTTTTAGGTGGTTAATGGGAAAATCATCCAAATGAACGCGAAGAAACGAAAAAACTACGTTTTTAGGACGATCTTGGGAAAAACATCCAAATGAACGCGAAAAAAAGAAAAAAGGTCGTTTTTAGCTCGCTTGAGAGAAAGTCATCCAAATGAACGCGAAAAAACGAAAAAAGGTCGTTTTTAGCTCGCTTGTGAGAAAATCATCCAATTAACGCGAAAAAACGAAAAAAGGTCGTTTTGAGGACGATCATGGGAAAATCATCCAAATGAACGCGAAGAAACGAAAAAACGACGTTTTTAGGACGATCTTGGGAAAATCATCCAAATGAACACGAAAAAACAAAAAAGGTCGTTTTTACCTCGCATGTGAGAAAATCATCCAAAAAAAACGCGAAAAAACGAAAAAAGGTCGTTTTTAGTACGTTCATGGAAAAATCATCCAAATGAACGCAAAAAAACGAAAAAAGGTTGATTTTAGGACGATCATGGGAAAATCATCGAAATGAACACTAAGAAACGAAAAAATGTCGTTTTTTGGACGATCTTGGGAAAATCATCCAAATGAACGCGAAAAAACGAAAAAAGGTCGTTTTTAGGACGATCTTGGGAAATCATCCAATTAAACGCGAAAAAACGAAAAGAGGTCGTTCTTAGGACGATCTTGGGAAAAACATCCAAATGAACGCGAAATAAAGAAAAAAGGTCGTTATTAGGACGATCTTGGGAAAATCATCTAAATGAACGCGAAAGAACGAAATAAGGTCGTTTTTAGGACGAGCTTGGGAAAATTATCGAAATGAATGCGAAAAAACGAGAAAAGGTCGTTTTTAGGACGATCTAGGGAAACTAGTCCACATGAACGCGAAAAAACGTAAAAAGGTCGTTTTTAGGACGATCTTGGGAAATCATCCAAATGAACGCGAAAAAACAAAAAAAGGTCGCCTTTCGGACGATCTTGGGAAAATCATCCAAATGAACGGGAAAAAAGGTTGTTTTTAGGACGATCTTGGGAATTCGTCCACATGAACGCGAAATAACGAAAAAAGGTCGTTGTCAGGACGATCATGGGAAAATCCTCCAAATAAACGCGAAAAAACGAAAAAAGGTCGTTTTCAGGACGATGTTGGGAAAATCGTCCAAATGAACGCGAATAAACGAAAAAAGGACTTTTTAGGACGATCATGGGAAAATCGTACTAATGAACGCGAAATAACGAAAAAAGTTCCTTTTTAGGACGATCTTGGGAAAATCGTCCAAATGAACGCGAAAAACGAAAAAAGGTCCTTTTTAGGATGATCTATGGAAAATCAACAAAATGTACGCGAAAAAACGAAAAAAGGTCGTTTTTAGTACGATCTTGGGAAAATCGTCCACATGAACGCGAAATAACGAAAAAAGGTCGTTTTCAGAACGATCTTGGGGAAATCATCCAAATGAACGCGAAAAAACGAAGAAAGGTTGTTTTTAGGACGATCTTGGGAAAATCATCCAAATGAACGCGAAAAAACGAAAAAAGGTCGTTTTTAGGACGATCTTGGGAAAATCGTCCAAATGAACGTGAAAAACGAAAAAAGTTCGTTTCCAGAACGATCTTGGGAAAATCATCCAAATGAACGCGAAAAGCGAAAAAAGGTCACTTTAGCGCTATCTTGGGAAAATCGTCAAATGAACGCGAAAAAACGAAAAAAGGTCGTTTTCAGAACGTTCTTGGGAAAAACGTCCAAATAGACGCGAAAAAAACGAAAAAAGGTCGTTTTTATGACGATCTTGGAAAATCGTCCTACTGAACCGCGAAAAAAAGAAAAAAGGTCGTTTTTAGGACGACCTTGGGAAAATCGTCATAATGAAACGCGAAAAAACGAAAAAAGGTCGTTTTTAGGACGATCTAGGGAAAATCATCCAAATGAACGCGAAATAACGAAAAAGGTCGTTTTAGGACTATCTTGGGAAAATATCGAAATGAACGCGAAGAAACGAAAAAACGTCGTTTTTAGGACGATCTTGGGAAATCATGCAAATGAACGCGAAAAAACGAAAAAAGGTCCTTTTTAGCTCGCTTGTGAGAAAGTCATCCAAATGAACGCGAAAAAAACGAAAAAGGTCGTTTTTAGGACGACTTGGGAAAATCATCCAAAAGGAACGCGAAAGAACGAAATAAGGTCGTTTTTAGGACGAGCTTGGAAAAATCATGCAAATGACACGAGAAAACGAAAAAAGGTCGTTTTTAGGACGATCTTCGGAAAATCATCCAAACGAACGCGAAAAAACGAAAAAAAGTTCGTTTTTATCTCGCTTGTGAGAAAATCATCCAAATAAACGCAAAATAAAGAAAAGAGGTAGTTTTTAGCTCGCTTGTAAGAAATTAATCCACTTAACACGAAAATACGAAAAAAGGTCCATTTTAGGGCGTTCTTGGGAAAATCATCCAAATGAACGCAAAATAACGAAAAAAGGTCGTTTTTAGGTGGTTAATGGGAAAATCATCCAAATGAACGCGAAGAAACGAAAAAACTACGTTTTTAGGACGATCTTGGGAAAAACATCCAAATGAACGCGAAAAAAAAGGAAAAAAGGTCGTTTTTAGCTCGCTTGAGAGAAAGTCATCCAAATGAACGCGAAAAAAACGAAAAAAGGTCGTTTTTAGCTCGCTTGTGAGAAAATCATCCAATTAACGCGAAAAAACGAAAAAAGGTCGTTTTGAGGACGATCATGGGAAAATCATCCAAATGAACGCGAAGAAACGAAAAAACGACGTTTTTAGGACGATCTTGGGAAATCATCCAAATGAACACGAAAAACAAAAAGGTCGTTTTTACCTCGCATGTGAGAAAATCATCCAAAAAAAAACGCGAAAAAACGAAAAAAGGTCGTTTTTAGGACGTTCTTGGAAAATCATCCAAATGAACGCAAAAAAACGAAAAAAGGTTGATTTTAGGACGATCATGGGAAAATCATCGAAATGAACACTAAGAAACGAAAAAATGTCGTTTTTTGGACGATCTTGGGAAAATCATCCAAATGAACGCGAAAAAACGAAAAAAGGTCGTTTTAGGACGATCTTGGGAAATCATCCAATTAAACGCGAAAAACGAAGAGAGGTCGTTCTTAGGACGATCTTGGGAAAAACATCCAAATGAACGCGAAAAAAGAAAAAAGGTCGTTATTTGGACGATCTTGGGAAAATCATCTAAATGAACGCGAAAGAACGAAATAAGGTCGTTTTTAGGACGAGCTTGGGAAAATCATCGAATGAATGCGAAAAAACGAGAAAAGGTCGTTTTTAGGACGATCTAGGGAAACTCGTCCACATGGACGCGAAAAACGAAAAAGGTCGTTTTTAGGACGATCTTGGGAAATCATCCAAATGAACGCGAAAAAAACAAAAAAAGGTCGCCTTTCGGACGATCTTGGGAAAATCATCCAAATGAACGGGAAAAAAGGTGTTTTTAGGACGATCTTGGGAATTCGTCCTCATGAACGCGAAATAACGAAAAAAGGTCGTTGTCAGGACGATCATGGGAAAATCCTCCAAATAAACGCCAAAAAAACGAAAAAAGGTCGTTTTCAGGACGATGTTGGGAAAATTGTCCAAATGAACGCGAATAAACGAAAAAAGGACTTTTTAGGACGATCTTGGGAAAATCGTACAAATGAACGCGAAATAACGAAAAAAGTTCCTTTTTAGGACGATCTTGGGAAAATCGTCCAAATGAACGCGAAAAACGAAAAAAGGTCCTTTTTAGGATGATCTATGGAAAATCAACAAAATGTACGCGAAAAAACGAAAAAGGTCGTTTTTAGTACGATCTTGGGAAAATCGTCCACATGAACGCGAAATAACGAAAAAAGGTCGTTTTCAGAACGATCTTGGGGAAATCATCCAAATGAACGCGAAAAAAACGAAAACAGGTCGTTTTTTAGGACGATCTTGGGAAAATCGTCCAAATGAACGCGAAAAACGAAAAAAGTTCGTTTCCAGAACGATCTTGGGAAAATCATCCAAATGAACGCGAAAAGCGAAAAAAGGTCACTTTAGCGCTATCTTGGGAAAATCGTCAAATGAACGCGAAAAAACGAAAAAAGGTCGTTTTCAGGACGTTCTTGGGAACAACGTCCAAATAGACGCGAAAAAACGAAAAAAGGTCGTTTTTAGGACGATCTTGGGAAAATCGTCCTACTGAACGCGAAAAAAAGAAAAAAGGTCGTTTTTAGGACGACCTTGGGAAAATCGTCATAATGAACGCGAAAAAACGAAAAAAGGTCGTTTTTAGGACGATCTAGGGAAAATCATCCAAATGAACGCGAAATAACGAAAAAAGGTCGTTTTTAGGACGATCTAGGGTAAATCGTCAAATGAACGCGAAAAACGAAAAAGGTCGTTTTCAGAACGATCTTGGGAAAATCATCCAAATGAACGCGAAAAACGAAAAAAGGTCGTTTTTAGTGCGATGTTGGAAAAATCGTCATATAACGCGAAAAAACGAAAAAGGTCGTTTTAGTGCGATCTTGGAAAAATCGTCCAAATGAACGCGAAATACCGAAAAAAGGTCGTTTTTAGGACGATGTTGGGAAAATCATTGAAATGAACGAGAAAAAACGAAAAAAAGTCGTTTTTGTGACGATCTTGAGATAATCATCCAAATGAACGCGAAAAAAACGAAAAAATGTTGTTTTAGGGACGATCATGGGAAAAGCATCCAAATGAACGCGAGAAAACGAAAAAAGGTCGTTTTAAGGACGATCTTGGGAAAATCGTCCACATGAACGCGAAAAAACGAAAAAAGGTCGTTTTTAGGACGATCTTGGAAAAATCGTCCAAATGAACTCGAAAAAACGAAAAAAGGTCGTTTTTAGGACGATCTTGGGAAAATCATCCAAAGGAACGGGAAAAAACGGAAAAAGGTTGTTTTTAGGACGATCTTGGGAAAATCGTCCACATGAACGCGAAATAACGAAAAAAGGTCGTTTTTAGAACTATCTAGGGAAAATCATCTAGATGAACGCGAAAAAACGAAAAAAGTCGTTTTCAGGACGATTATGGGAAAAATCCTCCAAATGAACGCGTAAATACGAAAAAAGGTCGTTTTCAGGACGATCTTTGAAAAATAGTCCAAATCAACGCGAATAATCGAAAAAAGGTCTTTTTAGGACGATCTTGGGAAAATCTTCCAAATGAACGCGAATAAACGATAAAAGGTCTTTTTAGGACAATCTTGGGAAGATCGTACAAATGAACGCGAAATAACGAAAAAAGTTCCTTCTTAGGACGATCTTGGGAAAATCGTCCAAATGAACGCGAAAAACGAAAAAAGGTCCTTTTTAGGATGATCTATGAAAAATCATCGAAATGAACGCGAAAAAACGAAAAAAAGTCGTTTGTAGTACGATCTTGGGAAAATCATCCAAATGAACGCGAAAAAACGAAAAAAGGTCGTTTTTAGTACGATCTTGGGAAAATCATCTAAATGAATGCGAAAAAACGAGAAAAGGTCGTTTTTAGGACAATCTAGGGAAAATCGTCCACATGAACGCGAAAAAACGAAAGGTCGTTTTCAGAACGATCTTGGGTAAATCATCCAAATGAACGCGAAAAAACGAAAAAAGTTAGTTTCTAGGACGATCTTGGAAAAATCGTCCATATGTACGCGAAAAAACGAAAAAAGGTCATTTTTAGTGCGATCTTGGGAAAATCGTCCATGGGAACGCGTAAAAACGAAAAAAGGTCGTTTTCAGGACGATCTTGGGAAAAACGTCCAGATAAAAGCGAAAAAACGAAAAAGGTCGTTTTTAGGACGATCTTGGGAAAATCGTCCTAATGAACGCGAAAAAACGAAAAAAGGTCGTTTTTAGGGCGATATTGGGAAAATCGTCCAAATGAACGCGAAAAACGAAAAAAGTTCGTTTCTAGGACGATCTTGGGAAAATCGTCCTAATGAACGCGAAAAAACGAAAAAAGGTCATTTTTAGTGCGATCTTGGGAAAATCGTCCAAGTGAACGCGAAAAACGAAAAAAGGTCGTTTTCAGGACGATCTTGGGAAAAACGTCCAAATAAACGCGAAAAAACGAGAAAAGGTCGTTTTTAGGACGATCTTGGGAAAATCGTCCTAATGAACGCGAAAAAACGAAAAAAGGTCGTTTTTAGGACGATCTTGGGAAAATCATCCAAATGAACGCGAAATAACGAAAAAAAGGTCGTTTTTAGGACAACCTTGGGAAAATCATCCAAATGAACGCGAAAAAACGAAAAGGTCGTTTTTAGGACGACCTTGGGAAAATCATCCAAATGAACGCGAAAAAACGAAAAAAGTCGTTTTTGTAACGATCTTGAGAAAATCGTCTAAATGAACGCGAAAAAACGAAAAAAGGTCTTTTTTAGGACGATCTTGGGAAAATCGTCCAAATGAACGCGAAAAACGAAAAAAGGTCCTTTTTAGGACGATCTTGGGAAAATCATCGATATGAACGCGAAAAAACGAAAAAAGGTCGTTTTAGGACGAGATCTTGGGGAAAAACGTCCAAATCAACGCGAAAAAAACCGAAAAGGTCGTTTTTAGGACGATGTTGGGAAAATCGTCCATATGAACGCGAAAAAACGAAATAAGGTGGTTTTAGTACGATCTTGGGAAAATCGTCCTAATGAACGCGAAAAAAAGAAAAAGGTCGTTTTTAGGACGATCTTGGGAAAATCATCCAAATGAACGCGAACAACGAAAAAGGTCGTTTTTAGACGATCTAGGAAAATCGTCCAAATGAACGCGAATAACGAAAAAGGTCGTTTTTAGAATGATCTTGGGAAAATCGTCCAAATGAACGCGAAAAAACGAAAAAGGTCGTTTCCAGAACGATCTTGGGAAAATCATCCAAATGAACGCGAAAAACGAAAAAAGGTCGCTTTTACGACGAACTTGGGAAAATCATCCAAATGAACGCGAAAAACGAAAAACGTTCGTTTTTAGGACGATCTTGGAAAAATCGTCCATATAAACGCGAAAAAACGAAAAAAGGTCGTTTTTAGTGCGATCTTGGAAAAATCGTCCAAATGAACGCGAAAAAACGAAAAAAGGTCGTTTTCCAGGACGATCTTGGAAAAAACGTCCAAATGAACGCGAAATACCGAAAAAAGGTCGTTTTTAGGACGATGTTGGGAAAATCATCCAAATGAACGCGAAAAATTGAAAAAAGGTCGTTTTAGGGACATCTTGGGAAAATCGTCCACATGAACGCGAAAAAACGAAAAAAGGTCGTTTTTAGGACGATATTGGGAAAATCGTCCACATGAACGCGAAAAAACGAAAAAAGTTCGTTTTTAGGACGATCTTGGGAAAATCGTCCAATGAACGCGAAAAACGAAAAAAGGTCGTTTTTAGGACGATCTTGGGAAAATCATCCCAATGAACGCGAAAAAACAAAAAAAGGTCGCCTATCGGACGATCTTGGGAAAATCGTCCAAATCAACGAGAAAAAAACGAAAAAAGGTCGTGTTAAGGACGATCTTGGGAAAATCATCCATATGAACGCGAAAAAACGAAATAAGGTGGTTTTAGTACGATCTTGGGAAAATCGTCCTAATGAACGCGAAAAAAAGAAAAAAGGTCGTTTTTAGGACGATCATGGGAAAATCATCCAAATGAACGCGAAACAACGAAAAAGGTCGTTTTTAGGACGATCTAGGTAAAATCGTCCAAATGAACGCGAATAACGAAAAAGGTCGTTTTTAGAATGATCTTGGGAAATCGTCCAAATGAACGCGAAAAAACGAAAAAAGGTCGTTTCCAGAACGATCTTGGGAAAATCATCCAAATGAACGCGAAAAAACGAAAAAAGGTCGCTTTTACGACGAACTTGGGAAAATCATCCAAATGAACGCGAAAAACGAAAAAAGTTCGTATTTAGGACGATCTTGGAAAAATCGTCCATATGAACGCGAAAAAACGAAAAAAGGTCGTTCTTAGTGCGATCTTGGAAAAATCGTCCAAATGAACGCGATAAAACGAAAAAAGGTCGTTTTCAGGACGATCTTGGAAAAAACGTCCAAATGAACGCGAAATACCGAAAAAAAGGTCGTTTTTAGGACGATGTTGGGAAAATCATCCAAATGAACGCGAAAAATTGAAAAAAGTTCGTTTTAGGGACGATCTTGGGAAAATCGTCCACATGAACGCGAAAAAACGAAAAAAGGTCGTTTTTAGGACGATCTTGGGAAAATCGTCCACATGAACGCGAAAAAACGAAAAAAGGTCGTTTTTAGGACGATCTTGGGAAAATCATCCCAATGAACGCGAAAAAACAAAAAAGGTCGCCTTTCGGACGATCTTGGGAAAATCGTCCAAATCAACGCGAAAAAACGAAAAAAGGTCGTTTTTAGGACGATCTTGGGAAAATCGTCCACATGAACGCGAAAAAACGAAAAAAGGTCGTTTTTAGGACGATCTTGGGAAAATCGTCCAAATGAACGCGAAAAAACGAAAAAAGGTCGTTTTTAGGACGATCTTGCGAAAATCATCTAAATGAACGGGAAAAAACGAAAAAAAGGTTGTTTTTAGACGATCTTGGGAATTCGTCCCACATGAACGCGAAATAACGAAAAAAGGTCGTTGTCAGGACGATCATGGGAAAATCCTCCAAATGAACGCGAAAAAACGAAAAAAGGTCGTTTTCAGGACGATCTTGGGAAAATCGTCCAAAGGAACGCGAATAAACGAAAAAGGTCTTTTTAGGACGATCTTTGGAAAATCGTACAAATGAACGCGAGATAACGAAAAAAGTTCCTTTTTAGGACGATCTTGGGAAAATCGTCCAAATGAACGCGAAAAACGAAAAAAGGTCCTTTTTAGGATGATCTATGGAAAATCAACGAAATGAACGCGAAAAAAAAAACTCGTTTTTAGTACGATCTTGGGAAAATCATCCAAATGAACGCGAAAAAACGAAAAAAGGTCGTTTTTAGTACGGTCTTGGGAAAATCGTCCACATGAACGCGAAATAACGAAAAAGATCGTTATCAGAACGATCTTGGGAAAATCATCCAAATGAACGCGAAAAAACGAAAAAAGTTCGTTTTTAGGACGATCTTGGGAAAATCGTCCAAAGGAACGCGAAAAACGAAAAAAGTTCGTTTCTAGGACGATCTTGGAAAAATCGTCCATATGAACGCGAAAAAACGAAAAAAGGTCATTTTTAGTGCGATCTTGGTAAAATTGTCCAAATGAACGCGACACAACGAAAAAAGGTCGTTTTCAGGACGATCTTGGGAAAAAAGAACAAATAAACGCGAAAAAACGAAAAAGGTCGTTTTAGGACGATCTTGGGAAAATCGTCCTAATGAACGCGAAAAAAAGAAAAAAAGGTCGTTTTAGGACGATCTTGGGAAAATCGTCCAAATGAACGCGAAAAACGAAAAAAGGTCCTTTTAAGGACGATCTTGGGAAAATCATCGATATGAACGTGAAAAATCGAAAAAAGGTCGTTTTAGGACGATCTTGGGAAAAACGTCCAAATAACGCGAAAACCGAAAAGGTCGTTTTTAGGACGATGTTGGGATAATCGCACAAATGAACGCGAAAAAACGAAAAAAGATCGTTTTTAGGACGACCTTGGGAAAATCATCCAAATGAACGCGAAAAAACGAAAAAAGGTCGTTTTTAGAACGACCTTAAGAAAATCATCCAAATGAAGACGAAAAAACGAAAAAAGGTTGTTTTTAGGACGATCTTGGGAAAATCATCCAAATGAACGCGAAAAAACGAAAGAAGGTCTTTATTAGCTCGCTTGTGAGAAAATCGTCCAAATGAACGCGAAAAAACGAAAAAAGTTCTTTTTTAGGACGATTTTGGGAAAATCGTCCAAATGAACGCCAAAAACGAAAAAAGGTCCTTTAAGGACGATCTTGGGAAAATCATCGATATGAACGCGAAAAAACGAAAAAAGTCGTTTTAGGACGATCCTGGGAAAAACGTCCAAATCAACGCGAAAATCCGAAAAGGTCGTATTTAGGACGATGTTGGGAAAATCGTCCAAATGAACGCGAAAAAACGAAAAAAGATCGTTTTTAGGACGATCTTGAGAAAAACGTTCAAATCAACGTGAAAAAACGAAAAAAGTCGTGTTAAGGACGATCTTGGGAAAATCATCCAAATGAACGCGAAAAAACGAAAAAGTCGAATTTAGTACGATCTTGGGAAAATCATCCAAATGAACGCGAAAAAACGAGAAAAGGTCGTTTTTAGTACGATCTTGTGAATATCATCTAAACTTAATGCGAAAAAACGAGAAAAGTTCGTTTTCAGGACGATCTTGGGAAAAATCGTCCAAATGAACGCGAATAAACGAAAAAAGGTCTTTTTTAGGACGATCTTGGGTAAATCATCCAAATGAACGGGAAAAAACGAGAAAAGTTCGTTTTCAGGACGATCTTGGGAAAATCGTCCAAATGAACGCGAATAAACGAAAAAGGTCTTTTTTAGGACGATCTTGGGTAAATCATCTAAATGAACGGGAAAAACGAAAAAAGGTCGTTTTTAGGACGATCTTGGGAAAAATTGTCCAAATGAACGCGAAAAAACGAAAATAGGTCGTTTCCAGAACGATCTTGGGAAAATCATCCAAATGAACGCGAAAAACGAAAAAGGTCACTTTAGCGCGATCTTGGAAAAATCGTTCACATGACGCGAAATAACGAAAAAAAAAGGTCGTTTTTAGGACTATCTAGGGAAAATCATCTAGATGAACGCGAAAAACGAAAAAAGGTCGTTTTCAGGACGATCATGGGAAAATCCTCAAAATGAACGCGAAAAACGAAAAAAGGTCCTTTTTAGGATGATCTATGAAAAATCATCGAAATGAACGCGAAAAACGAAAAAGTCGTTTTTAGTACGATCTTGGGAAAATCATCCAAATGAACGCGAAAAAACTAAAAAAGGTCGTTTTTAGTACGAACATGGGAAAATCATCTAAATGAATGCGAAAAACGAGAAAAGGTCGTTTTTAGGACGATCTTGGGAAAATCGTCCAAATGAACGCGAAAAAACGAAAATAGGTCGTTTCCAGAACGATCTTGGGAAAATCATCCAAATCACGCGAAAAAACGAAAAAGGTCGCTTTTCCGACGATCTTGGGAAAATCATCCAAATGAAAGCGAAAAACGAAAAAAGTTCGTTTTTAGGACGATCTTGGAAAAATCGTCCATATGAACGCGAAAAACGAAAAAAGGTCGCTTTTACGACGATCTTGGGAAAACCATCCAAATGAAAGCGAAAAACGAAAAAAGTTCGTTTTTCGGACGATCTTGGAAAAATCGTCCATATGAACGCGAAAAAACGAAAAAAGGTCGTTTTTAGTGCGATCTTGGAAAAATCGTCCAAATGAACGCGAAAAAACGAAAAAAGGTCGTTTTCAGGACGATCTTGGGAAAAACGTCCAAATAAATGCGAAAAAACGAAAAAAGATGGTTTTTAGTACGATCTTGGAAAAATCGTCCAAATGAACGCGAAATACCAAAAAAAGGTAGTTTTTAAGGACGATGTTGGGATAATCATTCAAATGAACGCGAAAAAACGAAAAAAGTCGTTTTTTGTAACGATCTTGAGACAATCATCCAAATGAACGCGAAAAAACGAAAAAAGGTCGTTTTAAGAACGATCTTGGAAAATCGTCCACATGAACGCGATAAAACGAAAAAAGGTCGTTTTTAGGACGATCTTGGGAAAATCGTCCAAATGAACGCGAAAAAACGAAAAAAGGTCGTTTTTAGGACGATCTTGGAAAAATCATCCAAATGAACACGAAAAAACAAAAAAGGTCGTTTTTAGGACGATCTTGGGAAAATCGTCCAAATGAACGCGAAATACCAAAAAAGGTAGTTTTTAAGGACGATGTTGGGATAATCATTCAAATGAACGCGAAAAAACGAAAAAAGGTCGTTTTTAGGACGATCTTGCGAAAATCATCCAAATGAACGGGAAAAAACGGATAAAGGTTGTTTTTAGGACGATCTTGGGAATTCGTCCACATGAACGCGAAAAAACGAAAAAAGGTCGTTTTCAGGACGATCTTGGGAAAATCGTCCAAAGGAACGCGAATAAACGAAAAAAGGTCTTTTTAGGACGATCTTGGGAAAATCGTACAAATGAACGCGAAATAACGAAAAAAGTTCCTTTTTAGGACGATCTTGGGAAAATCGTCCAATGAACGCGAAAAAACGAAAAAAGGTCCTTTTTAGGATGATCTATGGAAAATCAACGAAATGAACGCGAAAAAAAAAAACTCGTTTTTAGTACGATCTTGGGAAAATCATCCAAATGAACGCGAAAAAACGAAAAAGGTCGTTTTTAGTACGATCTTGGGAAAATCGTCCACATGAACGCGAAATAACGAAAAAAGATCGTTATCAGAACGATCTTGGGAAAATCATCCAAATGAACGCGAAAAAACGAAAAAAGTTTGTTTTTAGGACGATCTTGGAAAAATCGTCCATATGAACGCGAAAAAACGAAAAAAAGGTCATTTTTAGTGCGATCTTGGTAAAATTGTCCAAATGAACGCGACACAACGAAAAAAGGTCGTTTTCAGGACGATCTTGGGAAAAAAGTCCAAATAAACGCGAAAAAACGAAAAAAGGTCGTTTTTAGGACGATCTTGGGAAAATCGTCCTAATGAACGCGAAAAAAAGAAAATGGGAAAATCATCGATATGAACGTGAAAAAACGAAAAAAGGTCGTTTTAGGACGATCTTGGGAAAAACGTCCAAATAACGCGAAAAACCGAAAAGGTCGTTTTTAGGACGATGTTGGGATAATCGCCCAAATGAACGCGAAAAAACGAAAAAAGATCGTTTTTAGGACGACCATGGGAAAATCATCCAAATGAACGCGAAAAAACGAAAAAGGTCGTTTTTAGGACGACCTTAAGAAAATCATCCAAATGAAGACGAAAAAACGAAAAAAGGTCGTTTTAAGGACGATCTTGGGAAAATCATCCAAATGAACGCGAAAAAACGAAAGAAGGTCTTTATTAGCTCGCTTGTGAGAAAATCGTCCAAATGAACCCGAAAAAACGAAAAAAGGTCTTTTTTAGGACGATCTTGGGAAAATCGTCCAAATGAACGCGAAAAACGAAAAAAGGTGCTTTTAAGGACGATCTTGGGAAAATCATCGATATGAACGCGAAAAAACGAAAAAAGGTCTTTTTAGGACGATCCTGGGAAAAACGTCCAAATCAACGCGAAAATCCGAAAAGGTCGTTTTTAGGACGATGTTGGGAAAATCGTCGAAATGAACGCGAAAAAACGAAAAAAGATCGTTTTTAGGACGATCTTGAGAAAAACGTTCAAATCAACGTGAAAAAACGAAAAAAAGTCGTGCTAAGGACGATCTTGGGAAAAACATCCATATGATAGCGAAAAAACGAAATAAGGTGGTTTTTAGTACGATCTTGGGAAAATCATCCAAATGAACGCGAAAAAACGAAAAAAGGTCGAATTTAGTACGATCTTGGGAAAATCATCCAAATGAACGCGAAAAAACGAGAAAAGGTCGTTTTTAGTACGATCTTATGAATATCATCTAAACTTAATGCGAAAAAACGAGAAAAGTTCGTTTTCAGGACGATCTTGGGAAAATCGTCCAAATGAACGCGAATAAACGAAAAAAGGTCTTTTTTAGGACGATCTTGGGTAAATCATCCAAATGAACGGGAAAAAACGAAAAAAGGTCGTTTTTAGGACGATCTTGGGAAAATCCTCCAAATGAACGCGAAAAACGAAAAAAGGTCCTTTTTAGGATGATCTATGAAAAATCATCGAAATGAACGCGAAAAAACGAAAAAAGGTCGTTTTTAGTACGATCTTGGGAAAATCATCCAAATGAACGCGAAAAAACTAAAAAAGGTCGTTTTTAGTACGAACATGGGAAAATCATCTAAATGAATGCGAAAAAACGAGAAAAGGTCGTTTTTAGGGACGATCTTGGGAAAATCGTCCAAATGAACGCGAAAAAACGAAAATAGGTCGTTTCCAGAACGATCTTGGGAAAATCATCCAAATCACGCGAAAAAACGAAAAAAGGTCGCTTTTCCGACGATCTTGGGAAAATCATCCAAATGAAAGCGAAAAACGAAAAAAGTTCGTTTTTAGGACGATCTTGGAAAAATCGTCCATATGAACGCGAAAAAACGAAAAAAGGTCGCTTTTACGACGATCTTGGGAAAACCATCCAAATGAAAGCGAAAAACGAAAAAAGTTCGTTTTTCGGACGATCTTGGAAAAATCGTCCATATGAACGCGAAAAAACGAAAAAAGGTCGTTTTTAGTGCGATCTTGGAAAAATCGTCCAAATGAACGCGAAAAAACGAAAAAAGGTCGTTTTCAGGACGATCTTGGGAAAAACGTCCAAATAAATGCGAAAAAACGAAAAAAGATGGTTTTTAGTACGATCTTGGAAAAATCGTCCAAATGAACGCGAAATACCAAAAAAAGGTAGTTTTTAAGGACGATGTTGGGATAATCATTCAAATGAACGCGAAAAAACGAAAAAAGTCGTTTTTGTAACGATCTTGAGACAATCATCCAAATGAACGCGAAAAAACGAAAAAAGGTCGTTTTAAGAACGATCTTGGAAAATCGTCCACATGAACGCGATAAAACGAAAAAAGGTCGTTTTTAGGACGATCTTGGGAAAATCGTCCAAATGAACGCGAAAAAACGAAAAAAGGTCGTTTTTAGGACGATCTTGGAAAAATCATCCAAATGAACACGAAAAAACAAAAAAGGTCGTTTTTAGGACGATCTTGGGAAAATCGTCCAAATGAACGCGAAATACCAAAAAAAGGTAGTTTTTAAGGACGATGTTGGGATAATCATTCAAATGAACGCGAAAAAACGAAAAAAGGTCGTTTTTTAGGACGATCTTGCGAAAATCATCCAAATGAACGGGAAAAAACGGATAAAGGTTGTTTTTAGGACGATCTTGGGAATTCGTCCACATGAACGCGAAAAAACGAAAAAGGTCGTTTTCAGGACGATCTTGGGAAAATCGTCCAAAGGAACGCGAATAAACGAAAAAAGGTCTTTTTAGGACGATCTTGGGAAAATCGTACAAATGAACGCGAAATAACGAAAAAAGTTCCTTTTTAGGACGATCTTGGGAAAATCGTCCAAATGAACGCGAAAAACGAAAAAAGGTCCTTTTTAGGATGATCTATGGAAAATCAACGAAATGAACGCGAAAAAAAAAACTCGTTTTTAGTACGATCTTGGGAAAATCATCCAAATGAACGCGAAAAAACGAAAAAAGGTCGTTTTTAGTACGATCTTGGAAAATCGTCCACATGAACGCGAAATAACGAAAAAAGATCGTTATCAGAACGATCTTGGGAAAATCATCCAAATGAACGCGAAAAAACGAAAAAAGTTTGTTTTTAGGACGATCTTGGAAAAATCGTCCATATGAACGCGAAAAAACGAAAAAAGGTCATTTTTAGTGCGATCTTGGTAAAATTGTCCAAATGAACGCGACACAACGAAAAAAGGTCGTTTTCAGGACGATCTTGGGAAAAAAGTCCAAATAAACGCGAAAAAACGAAAAAAGGTCGTTTTTAGGACGATCTTGGGAAAATCGTCCTAATGAACGCGAAAAAAAGAAAAAAGGTCGTTTTTAGGACGATCTTGGGAAAATCATCGATATGAACGTGAAAAAACGAAAAAAGGTCGTTTTAGGACGATCTTGGGAAAAACGTCCAAATAACGCGAAAAACCGAAAAGGTCGTTTTTAGGACGATGTTGGGATAATCGCCCAAATGAACGCGAAAAAACGAAAAAAGATCGTTTTTAGGACGACCATGGGAAAATCATCCAAATGAACGCGAAAAAACGAAAAAAGGTCGTTTTTAGGACGACCTTAAGAAAATCATCCAAATGAAGACGAAAAAACGAAAAAAGGTCGTTTTAAGGACGATCTTGGGAAAATCATCCAAATGAACGCGAAAAAACGAAAGAAGGTCTTTATTAGCTCGCTTGTGAGAAAATCGTCCAAATGAACCCGAAAAAACGAAAAAAGGTCTTTTTTAGGACGATCTTGGGAAAATCGTCCAAATGAACGCGAAAAACGAAAAAAGGTGCTTTTAAGGACGATCTTGGGAAAATCATCGATATGAACGCGAAAAACGAAAAAAGGTCTTTTTAGGACGATCCTGGGAAAAACGTCCAAATCAACGCGAAAATCCGAAAAGGTCGTTTTTAGGACGATGTTGGGAAAATCGTCGAAATGAACGCGAAAAAACGAAAAAAGATCGTTTTTAGGACGATCTTGAGAAAAACGTTCAAATCAACGTGAAAAAACGAAAAAAAGTCGTGCTAAGGACGATCTTGGGAAAAACATCCATATGATAGCGAAAAAACGAAATAAGGTGGTTTTTAGTACGATCTTGGGAAAATCATCCAAATGAACGCGAAAAAACGAAAAAAGGTCGAATTTAGTACGATCTTGGGAAAATCATCCAAATGAACGCGAAAAAACGAGAAAAGGTCGTTTTTAGTACGATCTTATGAATATCATCTAAACTTAATGCGAAAAAACGAGAAAAGTTCGTTTTCAGGACGATCTTGGGAAAATCGTCCAAATGAACGCGAATAAACGAAAAAAGGTCTTTTTTAGGACGATCTTGGGTAAATCATCCAAATGAACGGGAAAAAACGAAAAAAGGTCGTTTTTAGGACGATCTTGGGAAAATCGTCCAAATGAACGCGAAAAAACGAAAATAGGTCGTTTCCAGAACGATCTTGGGAAAATCATCCAAATGAACGCGAAAAACGAAAAAAGGTCACTTTAGCGCGATCTTGGAAAAATCGGTCACATGAACGCGAAATAACGAAAAAAAAAGGTCGTTTTTAGGACTATCTAGGGAAAATCATCTAGATGAACGCGAAAAAACGAAAAAAGGTCGTTTTCAGGACGATCATGGGAAAATCCTCCAAATGAACGCGAAAAACGAAAAAAGGTCCTTTTTAGGATGATCTATGAAAAATCATCGAAATGAACGCGAAAAACGAAAAAAGGTCGTTTTTAGTACGATCTTGGGAAAATCATCCAAATGAACGCGAAAAAACTAAAAAAGGTCGTTTTTAGTACGAACATGGGAAAATCATCTAAATGAATGCGAAAAAACGAGAAAAGGTCGTTTTTAGGACGATCTTGGGAAAATCGTCCAAATGAACGCGAAAAAACGAAAATAGGTCGTTTCCAGAACGATCTTGGGAAAATCATCCAAATCACGCGAAAAAACGAAAAAAGGTCGCTTTTACGACGATCTTGGGAAAATCATCCAAATGAAAGCGAAAAACGAAAAAAGTTCGTTTTTAGGACGATCTTGGAAAAATCGTCCATATGAACGCGAAAAAACGAAAAAAGGTCGTTTTTAGTGCGATCTTGGAAAAATCGTCCAAATGAACGCGAAAAAACGAAAAAAGGTCGTTTTCAGGACGATCTTGGGAAAAACGTCCAAATAAATGCGAAAAAACGAAAAAAGATGGTTTTTAGTACGATCTTGGAAAAATCGTCCAAATGAACGCGAAATACCAAAAAAAGGTAGTTTTTAAGGACGATGTTGGGATAATCATTCAAATGAACGCGAAAAAACGAAAAAAGTCGTTTTTGTAACGATCTTGAGACAATCATCCAAATGAACGCGAAAAAACGAAAAAAGGTCGTTTTAAGAACGATCTTGGAAAATCGTCCACATGAACGCGATAAAACGAAAAAAGGTCGTTTTTAGGACGATCTTGGAAAATCGTCCAAATGAACGCGAAAAAACGAAAAAAGGTCGTTTTTAGGACGATCTTGGAAAAATCATCCAAATGAACACGAAAAAACAAAAAAGGTCGTTTTTAGCTCGATTGAGAGAAAGTCATGCAAATGAACGCGAAAAAACGAAAAAAGGTCGTTTTTAGCTTGCTTATGAGAAAATCATCCAAATAAACGCAAATAAACGAAAAAAGGTCGTTTTTAGGACGATGTGGGAAAATCATCCAAAGGAACACGAAAGAACGAAATAAGGTCGTTTTTAGGACGAGCTTGGAAAAATCATCCAAATGACACGAAAAAACGAAAAAAGGTCGTTTTTAGGACGATCTTGGGAAATCATCCAATTAAACGCGAAAAAACGAAAAAAGGTCGTTTTTAGGACGATCTTGGGAAAAACATCCAAATGAACGCGAAAAAAAGAAAAAAGGTCGTTTTTAGGACGATCTTGGGAAAATCATCCAAATGAACACGAAAATACGAAAAAAGGTCGTTTTTACCTCGCATGTGAGAAAATCATCCAAAAAAAACGCGAAAAAACGAAAAAAGGTCGTTTTTAGCACGTTCTTGGAAAAATCATCGAAATGAACGCGAAGAAACGAAGAAAGTTCGTTTTTAGCTTGCTTGAGAGAAAGTCATGCAAATGAACGCGAAAAAACGAAAAAAGGTCGTTTTTAGGACGATGTGGGAAAATCATCCAAAGGAACGCGAAAGAACGAAATAAGGTCGTTTTTAGGACGAGCTTGGAAAAATCATCCAAATGACACGAAAAAACGAAAAAAGTTCGTTTTTATCTCGCTTGTGAGAAAATCATCCAAATAAACGCAAAATAAAGAAAAGAGGTAGTTTTTAGCTCGCTTGTAAGAAATTAATCCAATTAACACGAAAAAACGAAAAAAGGTCCATTTTAGGACGTTCTTGGGAAAATCATCCAAATGAACGCAAGAAAACGAAAAAGGTCGTTTTTAGGTCGATCATGGGAGAATCATCCAAATGAACGCGAAGAAACGAAAAGACGACGTTTTTAGGACGATCTAGGGAAAATCATCCAATGGAACGCAAAATAACGAAAAAAGGTCCTTTTTAGCTCGCTTGTGAGAAAGTCATCCAAATGAACGCGAAAAAACGAAAAAAGGTCGTTTCTAGGACGATCTTGGGAAAATCATCTAAATGAACGCGAAAGAACGAAAAAAGGTCGATTCTAGGACGTTCTTGGGAAAATCATCCAAATGAACGCAAATAAAACGAAAAAAGGTCGTTTTTAGGACGATCTTGGGAAAATCATCCCAATGAACGCGAAAAAACAAAAAAAGGTCGCCTTTCGGACGATCTTGGGAAAATCGTCCAAATCAACGCGAAAAAACGAAAAAAGGTCGTTTTTAGGACGATCTTGGGAAAATCGTCCACATGAACGCGAAAAAACGAAAAAAGGTCGTTTTTAGGACGATCTTGGGAAAATCATCCAAATGAACGCGAAAAAACGAAAAAAGGTCGTTTTTAGGACGATCTTGCGAAAATCATCCAAATGAACGGGAAAAAACGGATAAAGGTTGTTTTTAGGACGATCTTGGGAATTCGTCCACATGAACGCGAAAGAACGAAAAAAGGTCGTTTTCAGGACGATCTTGGGAAAATCGTCCAAAGGAACGCGAATAAACGAAAAAAGGTCTTTTTAGGACGATCTTGGGAAAATCGTACAAATGAACGCGAAATAACGAAAAAAGTTCCTTTTTAGGACGATCTTGGGAAAATCGTCCAAATGAACGCGAAAAAACGAAAAAAGGTCATTTTTAGTGCGATCTTGGTAAAATTGTCCAAATGAACGCGACACAACGAAAAAAGGTCGTTTTCAGGACGATCTTGGAAAAAAGTCCAAATAAACGCGAAAAAACGAAAAAAGGTCGTTTTTAGGACGATCTTGGGAAAATCGTCCTAATGAACGCGAAAAAAAGAAAAAAGGTCGTTTTTAGGACGATCTTGGGAAAATCATCGATATGAACGTGAAAAAACGAAAAAAGATCGTTTTTAGGACGACCATGGGAAAATCATCCAAATGAACGCGAAAAAACGAAAAAAGGTCGTTTTTAGGACGACCTTAAGAAAATCATCCAAATGAAGACGAAAAAACGAAAAAAGGTCGTTTTAAGGACGATCTTGGGAAAATCATCCAAATGAACGCGAAAAAACGAAAGAAGGTCTTTATTAGCTCGCTTGTGAGAAAATCGTCCAAATGAACCCGAAAAAACGAAAAAAGGTCTTTTTTAGGACGATCTTGGGAAAATCGTCCAAATGAACGCGAAAAACGAAAAAAGGTCCTTTTAAGGACGATCTTGGGAAAATCATCGATATGAACGCGAAAAAACGAAAAAAGGTCTTTTTAGGACGATCCTGGGAAAAACGTCCAAATCAACGCGAAAATCCGAAAAGGTCGTTTTAGGACGATGTTGGGAAAATCGTCGAAATGAACGCGAAAAAACGAAAAAAGATCGTTTTTAGGACGATCTTGAGAAAAACGTTCAAATCAACGTGAAAAAACGAAAAAAAGTCGTGCTAAGGACGATCTTGGGAAAAACATCCATATGATAGCGAAAAAACGAAATAAGGTGGTTTTTAGTACGATCTTGGGAAAATCATCCAAATGAACGCGAAAAAACGAAAAAAGGTCGAATTTAGTACGATCTTGGGAAAATCATCCAAATGAACGCGAAAAAACGAGAAAAGGTCGTTTTTAGTACGATCTTATGAATATCATCTAAACTTAATGCAAAAAAACGAGAAAAGTTCGTTTTCAGGACGATCTTGGGAAAATCGTCCAAATGAACGCGAATAAACGAAAAAAGGTCTTTTTTAGGACGATCTTGGGTAAATCATCCAAATGAACGGAAAAAACGAAAAAGGTCGTTTTTAGGGCGATCTTGGGAAAATCGTCCAAATGAACGCGAAAAAACGAAAATAGGTCGTTTCCAGAACGATCTTGGGAAAATCATCCAAATGAACGCGAAAAACGAAAAAAGGTCACTTTAGCGCGATCTTGGAAAAATCGTTCACATGAACGCGAAATAACGAAAAAAAAAGTCGTTTTTAGGACTATCTAGGGAAAATCATCTAGATGAACGCGAAAAAACGAAAAAAGGTCGTTTTCAGGACGATCATGGGAAAATCCTCCAAATGAACGCGAAAAACGAAAAAAGGTCCTTTTTAGGATGATCTATGAAAAATCATCGAAATGAACGCGAAAAAACGAAAAAAGGTCGTTTTTAGTACGATCTTGGGAAAATCATCCAAATGAACGCAAAAAAACAAAAAAAGGTCGCTTTTTGGTACGAACATGGGAAAATCATCTAAATGAATGCGAAAAAACGAGAAAAGGTCGTTTTTAGGACGATCTTGGGAAAATCGTCCAAATGAACGCGAAAAAACGAAAATAGGTCGTTTCCAGAACGATCTTGGGGAAAATCATCCAAATCACGCGAAAAAACGAAAAAAGGTCGCTTTTACGACGATCTTGGGAAAATCATCCAAATGAAAGCGAAAAACGAAAAAAGTTCGTTTTTAGGACGATCTTGGAAAAATCGTCCATATGAACGCGAAAAAACGAAAAAAGGTCGTTTTTAGTGCGATCTTGGAAAAATCGTCCAAATGAACGCGAAAAAACGAAAAAAGGTCGTTTTCAGGACGATCTTGGGAAAAACGTCCAAATAAATGCGAAAAAACGAAAAAAGATGGTTTTTAGTACGATCTTGGAAAAATCGTCCAAATGAACGCGAAATACAAAAAAAGGTAGTTTTTAAGGACGATGTTGGGATAATCATTCAAATGAACGCGAAAAAACGAAAAAAAGTCGTTTTTGTAACGATCTTGAGACAATCATCCAAATGAACGCGAAAAAACGAAAAAAGGTCGTTTTAAGAACGATCTTGGAAAATCGTCCACATGAACGCGATAAAACGAAAAAAGGTCGTTTTTAGGACGATCTTGGGAAAATCGTCCAAATGAACGCGAAAAAACGAAAAAAGGTCGTTTTTAGGACGATCTTGGAAAAATCATCCAAATGAACACGAAAAAACAAAAAAGGTCGTTTTTAGCTCGCTTGAGAGAAAGTCATGCAAATGAACGCGAAAAAACGAAAAAAGGTCGTTTTTAGCTTCCTTATGAGAAAATCATCCAAATAAACGCAAATAAACGAAAAAAGGTCGTTTTTAGGACGATGTGGGAAAATCATCCAAAGGAACACGAAAGAACGAAATAAGGTCGTTTTTAGGACGAGCTTGGAAAAATCATCCAAATGACACGAAAAAACGAAAAAAGGTCGTTTTTAGGACGATCTTGGGAAATCATCCAATTAAACGCGAAAAAACGAAAAAAGGTCGTTTTTAGGACGATCTTGGGAAAAACATCCAAATGAACGCGAAAAAAAGAAAAAAGGTCGTTTTTAGGACGATCTTGGGAAAATCATCCAAATGAACACGAAAAAACGAAAAAAGGTCGTTTTTACCTCGCATGTGAGAAAATCATCAAAAAAAATGCGAAAAAACGAAAAAAGGTCGTTTTTAGCACGTTCTTGGAAAAATCATCGAAATGAACGCGAAGAAACGAAGAAAGTTCGTTTTTAGCTTGCTTGAGAGAAAGTCATGCAAATGAACGCGAAAAAACGAAAAAAGGTCGTTTTTAGGACGATGTGGGAAAATCATCCAAAGGAACGCGAAAGAACGAAATAAGGTCGTTTTTAGGACGAGCTTGGAAAAATCATCCAAATGACACGAAAAAACGAAAAAAGTTCGTTTTTATCTCGCTTGTGAGAAAATCATCCAAATAAACGCAAAATAAAGAAAAGAGGTAGTTTTTAGCTCGCTTGTAAGAAATTAATCCAATTAACACGAAAAAACGAAAAAAGGTCCATTTTAGGACGTTCTTGGGAAAATCATCCAAATGAACGCAAGAAAACGAAAAAAGGTCGTTTTTAGGTCGATCATGGGAGAATCATCCAAATGAACGCGAAGAAACGAAAAGACGACGTTTTTAGGACGATCTAGGGAAAATCATCCAATGGAACGCAAAATAACGAAAAAAGGTCCTTTTTAGCTCGCTTGTGAGAAAGTCATCCAAATGAACGCGAAAAAACGAAAAAAGGTCGTTTCTAGGACGATCTTGGGAAAATCATCTAAATGAACGCGAAAGAACGAAAAAAGGTCGATTCTAGGACGTTCTTGGGAAAATCATCCAAATGAACGCAAATAAAACGAAAAAAGGTCGTTTTTAGGACGATCTTGGGAAAATCATCCAAATGAACGCGAAAAAACGAAAAAAGGTCGTTTTTAGGACGACCTTAAGAAAATCATCCAAATGAAGACGAAAAAACGAAAAAAGGTCGTTTTAAGGACGATCTTGGGAAAATCATCCAAATGAACGCGAAAAAACGAAAGAAGGTCTTTATTAGCTCGCTTGTGAGAAAATCGTCCAAATGAACCCGAAAAAACGAAAAAAGGTCTTTTTAGGACGATCCTGGGAAAAACGTCCAAATCAACGCGAAAATCCGAAAAGGTCGTTTTTAGGACGATGTTGGGAAAATCGTCGAAATGAACGCGAAAAAACGAAAAAAGATCGTTTTTAGGACGATCTTGAGAAAAGCCCATCCCAATGAACGCGAAAAAACAAAAAAAGGTCGCCTTTCGGACGATCTTGGGAAAATCGTCCAAATCAACGCGAAAAAACGAAAAAAGGTCGTTTTTAGGACGATCTTGGGAAAATCGTCCACATGAACGCGAAAAAACGAAAAAAGGTCGTTTTTAGGACGATCTTGGGAAAATCGTCCAAATGAACGCGAAAAAACGAAAAAAGGTCGTTTTTAGGACGATCTTGCGAAAATCATCCAAATGAACGGGAAAAAACGGATAAAGGTTGTTTTTAGGACGATCTTGGGAATTCGTCCACATGAACGCGAAAAAACGAAAAAAGGTCGTTTTCAGGACGATCTTGGGAAAATCGTCCAAAGGAACGCGAATAAACGAAAAAAGGTCTTTTTAGGACGATCTTGGGAAAATCGTACAAATGAACGCGAAATAACGAAAAAAGTTCCTTTTTAGGACGATCTTGGGAAAATCGTCCAAATGAACGCGAAAAAACGAAAAAAGGTCATTTTTAGTGCGATCTTGGTAAAATTGTCCACATGAACGCGAAATAACGAAAAAAGATCGTTATCAGAACGATCTTGGGAAAATCATCCAAATGAACGCGAAAAAACGAAAAAAGTTTGTTTTTAGGACGATCTTGGGAAAATCGTCCAAATGAACGCGAAAAAACGAAAAAAGGTCATTTCTAGTGCGATCTTGGTAAAATTGTCCAAATGAACGCGACACAACGAAAAAAGGTCGTTTTCAGGACGACCTTAAGAAAATCATCCAAATGAAGACGAAAAAACGAAAAAAGGTCGTTTTAAGGACGATCTTGGGAAAATCATCCAAATGAACGCGAAAAAACGAAAGAAGGTCTTTATTAGCTCGCTTGTGAGAAAATCGTCCAAATGAACCCGAAAAAACGAAAAAAGGTCTTTTTTAGGACGATCTTGGGAAAATCGTCCAAATGAACGCGAAAAACGAAAAAAGGTCCTTTTAAGGACGATCTTGGGAAAATCATCGATATGAACGCGAAAAAACGAAAAAAGGTCTTTTTAGGACGATCCTGGGAAAAACGTCCAAATCAACGCGAAAATCCGAAAAGGTCGTTTTTAGGACGATGTTGGGAAAATCGTCGAAATGAACGCGAAAAAACGAAAAAAGATCGTTTTTAGGACGATCTTGAGAAAAACGTTCAAATCAACGTGAAAAAACGAAAAAAAGTCGTGCTAAGGACGATCTTGGGAAAAACATCCATATGATAGCGAAAAAACGAAATAAGGTGGTTTTTAGTACGATCTTGGGAAAATCATCCAAATGAACGCGAAAAAACGAAAAAAGGTCGAATTTAGTACGATCTTGGGAAAATCATCCAAATGAACGCGAAAAAACGAGAAAAGGTCGTTTTTAGTACGATCTTATGAATATCATCTAAACTTAATGCGAAAAAACGAGAAAAGTTCGTTTTCAGGACGATCTTGGGAAAATCGTCCAAATGAACGCGAATAAACGAAAAAAGGTCTTTTTTAGGACGATCTTGGGTAAATCATCCAAATGAACGGGAAAAAACGAAAAAAGGTCGTTTTTAGGACGATCTTGGGAAAATCATTCAAACGAAAGCGAAGAACGAAATAACGTCGTTTTTAGGACGATCTTGGGAATATCATCCAAATGAACGCGAAAAAACGAAGAAAGGACGTTTTTAGGCCGATCTTGGGAAATCATCCAAATGAACGCGAAAAAACGAAAAAATGTCGTTCTTAGGACGATCTTGGAAAAATCATCCAAATGAACGCGAAAAAACGAAGAAAGGTCGTTTATAGGTCTATCATGGGAAAATCATCGAAATGTACGCGAAGAAACGAAAAAACGACGTTTTTAGGACGATCTTGGGAAAATCAACCAAATGAACGAGAAAAAACGAAAAAAGGTCGTTTTTAGGACGATCTTGGGAAAATCATCCAAATGAACGCGAAGAACGAAATAACGTCGTTTTTAGGACGATCTTGGGAATATCATCCAAATGAACGCGAAAAAACGAAAAAAGGTCGTTTTTAGGACGATCTTGGGAAAATCATCCAAATGAACGCGAAGAAACGAAAAAAAGCTCGTTTTTATCTCGCTTGTGAGAAAATCATCCAAATAAACGCAAAAAAAGGAATAAAGGTCGTTTTTAGCTCGCTTGTAAGAAATTAATCCAAATAACGCGGAAAAACGAAAAAAGGTCGATTTTAGGACGTTCTTGGGAAAATCATCCAAATGAACGCGAAAAAACGTAGAAAGGTCGTTTTTAGCTCGCTTGTGAGAAAATCATCCAAATAAACGCGAATAAACGAAAAAAGGTCGTTTTTAGCTCGCTTGTGAGAAAATCATTCAAATAAACGCAAAAAAAGAAAAAAGGTCGTTTTTAGGACGATGTTGAGAAAATCATCCAAATGAACGCGAAAAAACGAAAAAAGGTCGTTTTTAGGACGATCTTGGGAAAATCATCCAAATGAACGCGAAGAAACGAAAAAACGTCGTTTTTAGGACGATCTTGGAAAAATCATCGAAATGTACGCGAAAACACGAAAAAAGGTCTTTTTTAGGACGATCTTGGGAATATCATCCAAATGAACGCGAAAAAACGAAAAAACGACGTTTTTAGGACGATCTTGGGAAAATCAACCAAATGAACGAGAAAAAACGAAAAAAGGTCGTTTTTAGGACGATCTTGGAAAAATCATCCAATTAAACGCGAAAAAACGAAACAAGGTCGTTCTTAGGACGATATTGGGTAAATCATCCTAATGAACGGGAAAAAACGAAAAGAGGTTGTTTTTAGGACGATCTTGGGAAAATCATCCAAATGAACGCGAAAAAACGAAAAAAGGTCGTTTTGAGCTCGCTTGTGAGAAAATCATCCAAATAAACGCGAATAAACGAAAAAAGGTCGTTTTTAGCTCGCTTGTGAGAAAAACATCCAATTAACGCGAAAAAACGAAAAAAGGTCGCTTTTCGGACGATCTTGGTAAATCATCCAAATAAACGCGAAAAAAAGAAAAAAGGTCGTTTTTAGGACGATGTTGAGAAAATCATCCAAATGAACGCAAAAAAACGAAACAGGTCGTTTTTAGGACGATCTTGGGAAAATCATCCAAATGAACGCGAAGAAACGAAAAAACGTCGTTTTTAGGACGATCTTGGGAATATCATCCAAATGAACGCGAAAAAACGAAAAAAGGTCGTTTTTAGGACGATCTTGGGAAAATCATCCAAACGAAAGCGAAAAAACGAAAAAAAGGTCGTTTTTATCTCGCTTGTGAGAAAATCATCCAAATAAGCGCAAAAAAAAGGAATAAAGGTCGTTTTTAGCTCCCTTGTAAGAAATTAATCCAAATAACGCGGAAAAACGAAAAAATGTCGATTTTAGGACGTTCTTGGGAAAATCATCCAAATGAACGCGAAAAAACGTAGAAAGGTCGTTTTTAGCTCGCTTGTGAGAAAATCATCCAAATAAACGCGAATAAACGAAAAAAGGTCGTTTTTAGCTCGCTTGTGAGAAAATCATCCAAATAAACGCAAAAAAAGAAAAAAGGTCGTTTTTAGGACGATGTTGAGAAAATCATCCAAATGAACGCGAAAAAACGAAAAAAGGTCGTTTTTAGGACGATCTTGGGAAAATCATCCAAATGAACGCGAAGAAACGAAAAAACGTCGTTTTTAGGACGATCTTGGAAAAATCATCGAAATGTACGCGAAAACACGAAAAAAGGTCTTTTTTAGGACGATCTTGGGAATATCATCCAAATGAACGCGAAAAAACGAAATACGGTCGTTTTTAGAACGATCTTAGAAAAATCATCCAAATGACGCGAAAAAACGAAAAAAGGTCGTTTTTAGGTCGATCATGGGAAAATCATCGAAATGAACGCGAAGAAACGAAAAAACGACGTTTTTAGGACGATCTTGGGAAAATCAACCAAATGGACGAGAAAAAACGAAAAAAGGTCGTTTTTAGGACGATCTTGGAAAAATCATCCAAATGAACAAGAAAAAACGAATAAAGGTCGTTTTTAGGACGATCATGGGAAAATCATCGAAATGAACACGAAGATACGAAAAAACGACGTTTTTAGGACGATCTTGGGAAAATCAACCAAATGAACGAGAAAAAACGAAAAAAGGTCGTTTTTAGGACGATCTTGGAAAAATCATCCAATTAAACGCGAAAAAACGAAACAAGGTCGTTCGTAGGACGATTTTGGGTAAATCATCCTAATGAACGGGAAAAAACGAAAAGAGGTCGTTTTTAGGACGATCTTGGGAAAATCATCCAAATGAACGCGAAAAAACGAAAAAAGGTCGTTTTTAGCTCGCTTGTGAGAAAATCATCCAAATAAACGCGAATAAACGAAAAAAGGTCGTTTTTAGCTCGCTTGTGAGAAAAACATCCAATTAACGCGAAAAAACGAAAAAAGGTCGCTTTTCGGACGATCTTGGTAAATCATCCAAATAAACGCGAAAAAAAGAAAAAAGGTCGTTTTTAGGACGATGTTGAGAAAATCATCCAAATGAACGCGAAAAAACGAAAAAAGGTCGTTTTTAGGACGATCTTGGGAAAATCATCCAAATGAACGCGAAGAAACGAAAAAAAGTCGTTTTTAGGACGATCTTGGGAATATCATCCAAATGAACGCGAAAAAACGAACAAAGGTCGTTTTTAGGACGATCTTGGGAAAATCATCCAAACGAAAGCGAAAAAACGAAAAAAAGGTCGTTTTTATCTCGCTTGTGAGAAAATCATCCATATAAGCGCAAAAAAAAGGAATAAAGGTAGTTTTTAGCTCCCTTGTAAGAAATTAATCCAATTAACGCGAAAATACGAAAAAAGGTCGATTTTAGGACGTTCTTGGGAAAATCATCAAAATGAACGCGAAAAAACGAAGAAAGGTCGTTTTTAGGCCGATCTTGGGAAATCATCCATATGAACGCGAAAAAACGAAAAAATGTCGTTTTTAGGACGATCTTGGAAAAATCATCCAAATGAACGCGAAAAAACGAAAAAAGGTCGTTTTTAGCTCGCTTGTGAGAAAATCATCCAAATAAACGCGAATAAACGAACAAAGGTCGTTTTTAGCTCGCTTGTGAGAAAAACATCCATTAACGCGAAAAAACGAAAAAAGGTCGTTTTTAGTACGATCTTGGGAAAATCATCCAAATGAACGCGAAGAAACGAAAAAACGTCGTTTTTAGGACGATCTTGGGAATATCATCCAAATGAACGCGAAAAAACGAAAAAAGGTCGTTTTTAGAACGATCTTGGAAAAATCATCCAAATGAACGCGAAAAAACGAAAAAAGGTCGTTTTTAGGTCGATCATGGGAAAATCATCGAAATGAACGCGAAGAAACGAAAAAACGACGTTTTTAGGACGATCTTGGGAAAATCATCCAAATGAACGAGAAAAAACGAAAAAAGGTCGTTTTTAGCTCGCTTTTGAGAAAATCATCCAAATAAACGCGAATAAACGAAAAAAGGTCGTTTTTAGCTCGCTTGTGAGAAAAACATCCATTAACGCGAAAAAACGAAAAAAGGTCGATTTTAGGACGATCTTGGGAAATCATCCAAATAAACGCGAAAAAAAGAAAAAGGGTCGTTTTTAGGACGATCTTGGAAAAATCATCGAAATGTACGCGAAAACACGAAAAAAGGTCTTTTTTAGGACGATCTTGGGAATATCATCCAAATGAACGCGAAAAAACGAAATACGGTCGTTTTTAGAACGATCTTGGAAAAATCATCCAAATGAACGCAAAAAAACGAAAACAGGTCGTTTTTAGGTCGATCATGGGAAAATCATCGAAATGAACGCGAAGAAACGAAAAAACGACGTTTTTAGGACGATCTTGGGAAAATCAACCAAATGAACGAGAAAAAACGAAAAAAGGTCGTTTTTAGGACGATCATGGGAAAATCATCGAACTGAACGCGAAGAAACGATAAAACGTAGTTTTTAGGACGATCTTGGGAATATCATCCAAATGAACGCGAAAAAACGAAAATAGGTCGTTTCCAGAACGATCTTGGGAAAATCATCAAAATGAACGCGAAAAACGAAAAAAGGTCACTTTAGCGCGATCTTGGAAAAATCGTTCACATGAACGCGAAATAACGAAAAAAAAAGGTCGTTTTTAGGACTATCTAGGGAAAATCATCTAGATGAACGCGAAAAAACGAAAAAAGGTCGTTTTCAGGACGATCATGGGAAAATCCTCCAAATGAACGCGAAAAACGAAAAAAGGTCCTTTTTAGGATGATCTATGAAAAATCATCGAAATGAACGCGAAAAAACGAAAAAAGGTCGTTTTTAGTACGATCTTGGGATAATCATCCAAATGAACGCGAAAAAACTAATAAAGGTCGTTTTTAGTACGAACTTGGGAAAATCATCTAAATGAATGCGAAAAAACGAGAAAAGGTCGTTTTTAGGACGATCTTGGGAAAATCGTCCAAATGAACGCGAAAAAACGAAAATAGGTCGTTTCCAGAACGATCTTGGGAAAATCATCCAAATCACGCGAAAAAACGAAAAAAGGTCGCTTTTACGACGATCTTGGGAAAATCATCCAAATGAAAGCGAAAAACGAAAAAAGTTCGTTATTAGGACGATCTTGGAAAAATCGTCCATATGAACGCGAAAAAACGAAAAAAGGTCGTTTTTAGTGCGATCTTGGAAAAATAGTCCAAATGAACGCGAAAAAACGAAAAAAGGTCGTTTTCAGGACGATCTTGGGAAAAACGTCCAAATAAATGCGAAAAAACGAAAAAAGATGGTTTTTAGTACGATCTTGGAAAAATCGTCCAAATGAACGCGAAATACCAAAAAAAGGTCGTTTTTAGGACGATGTTGGGATAATCATTCAAATGAACGCGAAAAAACGAAAAAAGTCGTTTTTGTAACGATCTTGAGAAAATCATCCAAATGAACGCGAAAAAACGAAAAAAGGTCGTTTTTAGGACGATCTTGGGAAATCATCCAATTAAACGCGAAAAAACGAAAAAAGGTCGTTTTTAGGACGATCTTGGGAAAATCATCCAAATGAACGCGAAAAAACGAAAAAAGGTCGTTTTTAGCTCGCTTGTGAGAAAATCATCCAAATAAATGCGAATAAACGAAAAAAGGTCGTTTTTAGCTCGCTTGTGAGAAAAACATCCAATTAACGCGAAAAACGAAAAAAGGTCGATTTTAGGACGATCTTGGGAAATCATCCAAATAAACGCGAAAAAAAGAAAAAAGGTCGTTTTTAGGACGATGTTGAGAAAATCATCCAAATGAACGCGAAAAAACGAAAAAAGGTCGTTTTTAGGACGATATTGGGAAAATCATCCAAATGAACGCGAAGAAACGAAAAAACGTCGTTTTTAGGACGATCTTGGGAATATCATCCAAATGAACGCGAAAAAACGAAAAAAGGTCGTTTTTAGGACGATCTTGGGAAAATCATCCAAACGAAAGCGAAAAAACGAAAAAAAGGTCGTTTTTATCTCGCTTGTGAGAAAATCATCCAAATAAACGCAAATTAAAGGAATAAAGGTCGTTTTTAGCTCGCTTGTTAGAAATTAATCCAATTAACGCGAAAATACGAAAAAAGGTCGATTTTAGGACGTTCTTGGGAAAATCATCCAAATGAACGCGAAAAAACGAAAAATGTCGTTCTTAGGACGATCTTGGAAAAATCATCCAAATGAACGCGAAAAAACGAAAAAAGGTCGTTTTTAGAACGATCTTGGAAAAATCATCCAAATGAACGCGAAAAAACGAAAAAAGGTCGTTTTTAGGTCTATCATGGGAAAATCATCGAAATGTACGCGAAGAAACGAAAAAACGACGTTTTTAGGACGATCTTGGGAAAATCAACCAAATGAACGAGAAAAAACGAAAAAAGGTCGTTTTTAGGACGATCATGGGAAAATCATCGAAATGAACGCGAAGAAACGAAGAAACGACGTTTTTAGGACGATCTTGGGAAAATCAACCAAATGAACGAGAAAAAACGAAAAAAGTTCGTTTTTAGGACGATCTTGGAAAAATCATCCAAATGAACAAGAAAAAACGAAAATAGGTCGTTTTTAGGACGATCAAGGGAAAATCATCGAAATGAACGCGAAGATACGAAAAAACGACGTTTTTAGGACGATCTAGGGAAAATCAACCACATGAACGAGAAAAAACGAAAAAAGGTCGTTTTTACGACGATCTTGGGAAAATCATCCAAATGAACGCGAAGAAACGAAAAAACGTCGTTTTTAGGACGATCTTGGGAATATCATCCAAATGAACGAAAAAAAACGAAAGAAGGTCGTTTTTAGGACGATCTTGGGAAAATCATCCAAATGAACGCGAAGAAACGAAAAAAAGCTCGTTTTATCTCGCTTGTGAGAAAATCATCCAAATAAACGCAAAAAAAGGAATAAAGGTCGTTTTTAGCTCGCTTGTAAGAAATTAATCCAAATAACGCGGAAAAACGAAAAAAGGTCGATTTTAGGACGTTCTTGGGAAAATCATCCAAATGAACGCGAAGAAACGAAAAAACGTCGTTTTTAGGACGATCTTGGAAAAATCATCGAAATGTACGCGAAAACACGAAAAAAGGTCTTTTTAGGACGATCTTGGGAATATCATCCAAATGAACGCGAAAAAACGAAATACGGTCGTTTTTAGAACGATCTTGGAAAAATCATCCAAATGAACGCGAAAAAACGAAAAAAGGTCGTTTTTAGGTCGATCATGGGAAAATCATCGAAATGAACGCGAGGAAACGAAAAAACGACGTTTTTAGGACGATCTTGGGAAAATCAACCAAATGAACGAGAAAAAACGAAAAAAGGTCGTTTTTAGGACGATCTTGGAAAAATCATCCAAATGAACAAGAAAAAACGAAAAAAGTTCGTTTTTAGGACGATCATGGGAAAATCATCGAAATGAACACGAAGATACGAAAAAACGACGTTTTTAGGACGATCTTGGGAAAATCAACCAAATGAACGAGAAAAAAAGAAAAAAGGTCGTTTTTAGGACGATCTTGGAAAAATCATCCAATTAAACGCGAAAAAACGAAACAAGGTCGTTCTTAGGACGATATTGGGTAAATCATCCGAATGAACGGGAAAAAACGAAAAGAGGTCGTTTTTAGGACGATCTTGGGAAAATCATCCAAATGAACGCGAAAAAACGAAAAAAGGTCGTTTTTAGCTCGCTTGTGAGAAAATCATCCAAATAAACGCGAATAAACGAAAAAGGTCGTTTTTAGCTCGCTTGTGAGAAAAACATCCAATTAACGCGAAAAAACGAAAAAAGGTCGCTTTTCGGACGATCTTGGTAAATCATCCAAATAAACGCGAAAAAAAGATAAAAGGTCGTTTTTAGGACGATGTTGAGAAAATCATCCAAATGAACGCGAAAATACGAAAAAAGGTCGATTTTAGGACGTTCTTGGGAAAATCATCAAAAAGAACGCGAAAAAACGAAGAAAGGTCGTTTTTAGGCCGATCTTGGGAAATCATCCAAATGAACGCGAAAAAACGAAAAAATGTCGTTTTTAGGACGATCTTGGAAAAATCATCCAAATGAACGCGAAAAAACCAAAAAAGATCGCTTTAACTCGCTTGTGAGAAAATCATCCAAATAAACGCGAATAAACGAACAAAGGTCGTTTTTAGCTCGCTTGTGAGAAAAACATCCATTAACGCGAAAAAACGAAAAAAGGTCGTTTTTAGTACGATCTTGGGAAAATCATCCAAATGAACGCGAAGAAACGAAAAAACGTCGTTTTTAGGACGATCTTGGGAATATCATCCAAATGAACGCGAAAAAACGAAAAAAGGTCGTTTTTAGAACGATCTTGGAAAAATCATCCAAATGAACGCGAAAAAACGAAAAAAGGTCGTTTTTAGGTCGATCATGGGAAAATCATCGAAATGAACGCGAAGAAACGAAAAAACGACGTTTTTAGGACGATCTTGGGAAAATCAACCAAATGAACGAGAAAAACCGAAAAAAGGTCGTTTTTAGCTCGCTTGTGAGAAAATCATCCAAATAAACGCAAAAAAAGAAAAAAAAGGTCATTTTTAGGACGATGTTGAGAAAATCATCCAAATGAACGCGAAAAAACGAAAAAAGGTCGTTTTTAGGACGATCTTGGGAAAATCATCCAAATGAACGCGAAGAAACGAAAAAAAGGCGTTTTTAGGACGATCTTGGAAAAATCATCGAAATGTACGCGAAAACACGAAAAAAGGTCTTTTTTAGGACGATCTTGGGAATATCATCCAAATGAACGCGAAAAAACGAAATACGGTCGTTTTTAGAACGATCTTGGAAAAATCATCCAAATGAACGCAAAAAAACGAAAAAAGGTCGTTTTTAGGTCGATCATGGGAAAATCATCGAAATGAACGCGAAGAAACGAAAAAACGACGTTTTTAGGACGATCTTGGGAAAATCAACCAAATGAACGAGAAAAAACGAAAAAAGGTCGTTTTTAGGACGATCATGGGAAAATCATCGAAATGAACGCGAAGAAACGAAAAAACGTCGTTTTTAGGACGATCTTGGGAATATCATCCAAATGAACGCGAAAAAACGAAAAAAGGTCGTTTTTAGGACGATCTTGGGAAAATCATCCAAACGAAAGCGAAAAAACGAAAAAAAGGTCGTTTTTATCTCGCTTGTGAGAAAATCATCCAAATAAACGCAAAAAAAGGAATAAAGGTCTTTTTAGCTCGCTTGTAAGAAATTAATCCAATTAACGCGAAAAAACGAAAAAAGGTCGATTTTAGGACGTTCTTGAGAAAATCATCAAAATGAACGCGAAAAAACGAAGAAAGGTCGTTTTTAGGCCGATCTTAGGAAATCATCCAAATGAACGCGAAAAAAAGAAAAAATGTCGTTTTTAGGACGATCTTGGAAAAATCATCCAAATGAACGCGAAAAAACGAAAAAAGGTCGTTTTTAGAACGATCTTGGAAAAATCATCCAAATGAACGCGAAAAAACGAAAAAAGGTCGTTTTAGGTCGATCATGGGAAAATCATCGAAATGAACGCGAAGAAACGAAAAAACGACGTTTTTAGGACGATCTTGGGAAAATCAACCAAATGAACGAGAAAAAACGAAAAAAGGTCGTTTTTAGGACGATCATGGGAAAATCATTGAAATGAACGCGAAGAAACGAAAAAACGACGTTTTTAGGACGATCTTGGGAAAATCAACCAAATGAACGAGAAAAAACGAAAAAAGGTCGTTTTTAGCTCGCTTGTGAGAAAATCATCCAAATAAACGCGAATAAACGAAAAAAGGTCGTTTTTAGCTCGCTTGTGAGAAAAACATCCATTAACGCGAAAAAACGAAAAAAGGTCGATTTTAAGACGATCTTGGGAAATCATCAAAATAAACGTGAAAAAAAGAAAAAGGGTCGTTTTTAGGACGATGTTGAGAAAATCATCCAAATGAACGCGAAAAAACGAAAAAAGGTCGTTTTTAGGACGATCTTGGGAAAATCATCCAAATGAACGCGAAGAAACGAAAAAACGTCGTTTTTAGGACGATCTTGGGAATATCATCCAAATGAACGCGAAAAAACGAAAAAAGGTCGTTTTTAGGACGATCTTGGGAAAATCATCCAAATGAAAGCGAAAAAACGAAAAAAAGGTCGGTTTTATCTCGCTTGTGAGAAAATCATCCAAATAAACGCAAAAAAAGGAATAAAGGTCGTTTTTAGCTCGCTTGTAAGAAATTAATCCAATTAACGCGAAAAAAACGAAAAAAGGTCGATTTTAGGATGTTCTTGGGAAAATCATCCAAATGAACGCGAAAAAACGAAAAAACGTAGTTTTTAGAACGATCTTGGGAAAATCAACCAAATGAACGAGAAAAAACGAAAAAAGGTCGTTTTTAGGACGATCATGGGAAAATCATCGAAATGAACGCGAAGAAACGAAAAAACGTCGTTTTTAGGACGATCTTGGGAATATCATCCAAATGAACGCGAAAAAACGAAAAAAGGTCGTTTTTAGGACGATCTTGGGAAAATCATCCAAACGAAAGCGAAAAAACGAAAAAAAGGTCGTTTTTATCTCGCTTGTGAGAAAATCATCCAAATAAACGCAAAAAAAGGAATAAAGGTCTTTTTAGCTCGCTTGTAAGAAATTAATCCAATTAACGCGAAAAAACGAAAAAAGGTCGATTTTAGGACGTTCTTGAGAAAATCATCAAAATGAACGCGAAAAAACGAAGAAAGGTCGTTTTTAGGCCGATCTTAGGAAATCATCCAAATGAACGCGAAAAAAAGAAAAAATGTCGTTTTTAGGACGATCTTGGAAAAATCATCCAAATGAACGCGAAAAAACGAAAAAAGGTCGTTTTTAGAACGATCTTGGAAAAATCATCCAAATGAACGCGAAAAAACGAAAAAAGGTCGTTTTTAGGTCGATCATGGGAAAATCATCGAAATGAACGCGAAGAAACGAAAAAACGACGTTTTTAGGACGATCTTGGGAAAATCAACCAAATGAACGAGAAAAAACGAAAAAAGGTCGTTTTTAGGACGATCATGGGAAAATCATTGAAATGAACGCGAAGAAACGAAAAAACGACGTTTTTAGGACGATCTTGGGAAAATCAACCAAATGAACGAGAAAAAACGAAAAAAGGTCGTTTTTAGCTCGCTTGTGAGAAAATCATCCAAATAAACGCGAATAAACGAAAAAAGGTCGTTTTTAGCTCGCTTGTGAGAAAACATCCATTAACGCGAAAAAACGAAAAAAGGTCGATTTTAAGACGATCTTGGGAAATCATCAAAATAAACGTGAAAAAAAGAAAAAGGGTCGTTTTTAGGACGATGTTGAGAAAATCATCCAAATGAACGCGAAAAAACGAAAAAAGGTCGTTTTTAGGACGATCTTGGGAAAATCATCCAAATGAACGCGAAGAAACGAAAAAACGTCGTTTTTAGGACGATCTTGGGAATATCATCCAAATGAACGCGAAAAAACGAAAAAAGGTCGTTTTTAGGACGATCTTGGGAAAATCATCCAAACGAAAGCGAAAAAACGAAAAAAAGGTCGTTTTTATCTCGCTTGTGAGAAAATCATCCAAATAAACGCAAATTAAAGGAATAAAGGTCGTTTTTAGCTCGCTTGTTAGAAATTAATCCAATTAACCGGAAAATACGAAAAAAGGTCGATTTTAGGACGTTCTTGGGAAAATCATCCAAATGAACGCGAAAAAACGAAGAAAGGACGTTTTTAGGCCGATCTTGGGAAATCATCCAAATGAACGCGAATAAACGAAAAAATGTCGTTTTTAGGACGATCTTGGAAAAATCATCCAAATGAACGCGAAAAACGAAAAAAGGTCGTTTTTAGGACGATCTTGGGAAAATCATCCAAACGAAAGCGAAAAAACGAAAAAAAGGTCGTTTTTATCTCGCTTGTGAGAAAATCATACAAATAAGCGCAAAAAAAAAGGAATAATAAAGGTCGTTTTTAGCTCCCTTGTAAGAAATTAATCCAATTAACGCGAAAAAAACGAAAAAAGGTCGATTTTAGGACGTTCTTGGGAAAATCATCCAAATGAACGCGAAAAAACGAAAAAAGGTCGTTTCTAGGACGATCTTGGAAAAATCATCCAAATGAACGCGAAGAAACGAAAAAACGTAGTTTTTAGAACGATCTTAGAAAAATCATCCAAATGAACAAGAAAAAACGAAAAAAGGTCGTTTTTAGGACGATCATGGGAAAATCATCGAAATGAACGCGAAGATACGAAAAACGACGTTTTTAGGACGATCTTGGGAAAATCAACCAAATGAACGCGAAAAAAGGTCGTTTTTAGGACGATCTTGGGAAAATCATCCAAATGAACGCGAAAAACGAAAAAAGGTCGTTTTTAGCTCGCTTGTGAGAAAATCATCCAAATAAATGCGAATAAACGAAAAAAGGTCGTTTTTAGCTCGCTTGTGAGAAAAACATCCTATTAACGCGAAAAAACGAAAAAAGGTCGATTTTAGGACGATCTTGGGAAATCATCCAAATAAACGCGAAAAAAAGAAAAAAGGTCGTTTTTAGGACGATGTTGAGAAAATCATCCAAATGAACGCGAAAAAACGAAAAAAGGTCGTTTTTAGGACGATATTGGGAAAATCATCCAAATGAACGCGAAGAAACGAAAAAACGTCGTTTTTAGGACGATCTTGGGAATATCATCCAAATGAACGCGAAAAAACGAAAAAAGGTCGTTTTTAGGACGATCTTGGGAAAATCATCCAAACGAAAGCGAAAAAACGAAAAAAGGTCGTTTTTATCTCGCTTGTGAGAAAATCATCCAAATAAACGCAAATTAAAGGAATAAAGGTCGTTTTTAGCTCGCTTGTTAGAAATTAATCCAATTAACCGGAAAATACGAAAAAAGGTCGATTTTAGGACGTTCTTGGGAAAATCATCCAAATGAACGCGAAAAAACGAAGAAAGGACGTTTTTAGGCCGATCTTGGGAAATCATCCAAATGAACGCGAATAAACGAAAAAATGTCGTTTTTAGGACGATCTTGGAAAAATCATCCAAATGAACGCGAAAAAACGAAAAAAGGTCGTTTTTAGGACGATCTTGGGAAAATCATCCAAACACGAAAGCGAAAAAAACGAAAAAAAGGTCGTTTTTATCTCGCTTGTGAGAAAATCATACAAATAAGCGCAAAAAAAAAGGAATAAAGGTCGTTTTTAGCTCCCTTGTAAGAAATTAATCCAATTAACGCGAAAATACGAAAAAAGGTCGATTTTAGGACGTTCTTGGGAAAATCATCAAAATGAATGCGAAAAAACGAAGAAAGGTCGTTTTTAGGCCGATCTTGGGAAATCATCCAAATGAACGCGAAAAAACGAAAAAATGTCGTTTTTAGGACGATCTTGGAAAAATCATCCAAATGAACGCGAAAAAACCAAAAAAGGTCGTTTTTAGCTCGCTTGTGAGAAAATCATCCAAATAAACGCGAATAAACGAAAAAAGGTCGTTTTTAGTACGATCTTGGGAAAATCATCCAAATGAACGCGAAGAAACGAAAAAACGTCGTTTTTAGGACGATCTTGGGAATATCATCCAAATGAACGCGAAAAAACGAGAAAAGGTCGTTTTTAGAACGATCTTGGAAAAATCATCCAAATGAACGCGAAAAAACGAAAAAAGGTCGTTTTTAGGTCGATCATGGGAAAATCATCGAAATGAACGCGAAGAAACGAAAAAACGACGTTTTTAGGACGATCTTGGGAAAATCAACCAAATGAACGAGAAAAACCGAAAAAAGGTCGTTTTTAGCTCGCTTGTGAGAAAATCATCCAAATAAACGCAAAAAAAGAAAAAAGGTCATTTTTAGGACGATGTTGAGAAAATCATCCAAATGAACGCGAAAAAACGAAAAAAGGTCGTTTTAGGACGATCTTGGGAAAATCATCCAAATGAACGCGAAGAAACGAAAAAACGTCGTTTTTAGGACGATCTTGGAAAAATCATCGAAATGTACGCGAAAACACGAAAAAAGGTCTTTTTTAGGACGATCTTGGGAATATCATCCAAATGAACGCGAAAAAACGAAATACGGTCGTTTTTAGAACGATCATGGAAAAATCATCCAAATGAACGCAAAAAAGCGAAAAAACGTCGTTTTTAGGTCGATCATGGGAAAATCATCGAAATGAACGCGAAGAAACGAAAAAACGACGTTTTTAGGACGATCTTGGGAAAATCAACCAAACGAAAGCGAAAAAACGAAAAAAAGGTCGTTTTTATCTCGCTTGTGAGAAAATCATACAAATAAGCGCAAAAAAAAAGGAATAAAGGTCGTTTTTAGCTCCCTTGTAAGAAATTAATCCAATTAACGCGAAAAAACGAAAAAAGGTCGATTTTAGGACGTTCTTGGGAAAATCATCATAATGAACGCGAAAAAACGAAGAAAGGTCGTTTTTAGGCCGATCTTGGGAAATCATGCAAATGAACGCGAAAAAACGAAAAAATGTCGTTTTTAGGACGATCTTGGAAAAATCATCCAAATGAACGCGAAAAAACGAAAAAAGGTCGTTTTTAGAACGATCTTGGAAAAATCATCCAAATGAACGCGAAAAAACGAAAAAAGGTCGTTTTTAGGTCGATCATGGGAAAATCATCGAAATGAACGCGAAGAAACGAAAAAACGACGTTTTTAGGACGATCTTGGGAAAATCAACCAAATGAACGAGAAAAAACGAAAAAAGGTCGTTTTTAGGACGATCATGGGAAAATCATCGAAATGAACGCGAAGAAACGAAAAAACGACGTTTTTAGGACGATCTTGGGAAAATCAACCAAATGAACGAGAAAAAACGAAAAAGGTCGTTTTTAGCTCGCTTGTGAGAAAATCATCCAAATAAACGCGAATAAACGAAAAAAGGTCGTTTTTAGCTCGCTTGTGAGAAAAACATCCATTAACGCGAAAAAACGAAAAAAGGTCGATTTTAGGACGATCTTGGGAAATCATCAAAATAAACGTGAAAAAAAGAAAAAGGGTCGTTTTTAGGACGATGTTGAGAAAATCATCCAAATGAACGCGAAAAAACGAAAAAAGGTCGTTTTTAGGACGATCTTGGGAAAATCATCCAAATGAACGCGAAGAAACGAAAAAACGTCGTTTTTAGGACGATCTTGGGAATATCATCCAAATGAACGCGAAAAAACGAAAAAAGGTCGTTTTTAGGACGATCTTGGGAAAATCATCCAAATGAAAGCGAAAAAACGAAAAAAAGGTCGGTTTTATCTCGCATGTGAGAAAATCATCCAAATAAACGCAAAAAAAGGAATAAAGGTCGTTTTTAGCTCGCTTGTAAGAAATTAATCCAATTAACGCGAAAAAAACGAAAAAAGGTCGATTTTAGGACGTTCTTGGGAAAATCATCCAAATGAACGCGAAAAAACGAAAAAAGGTCGTTTTTAGGACGATCTTGGAAAAATCATCCAAATGAACGCGAAAAAACGAAAAAAGGTCGTTTTTAGGACGATCTTGGGAAAATCATCCAAACGAAAGCGAAAAAACGAAAAAAAGGTCGTTTTTATCTCGCTTGTGAGAAAATCATCCAAATAAACGCAAATTAAAGGAATAAAGGTCGTTTTTAGCTCGCTTGTTAGAAATTAATCCAATTAACCGGAAAATACGAAAAAAGGTCGATTTTAGGACGTTCTTGGGAAAATCATCCAAATGAACGCGAAAAAACGAAGAAAGGACGTTTTTAGGCCGATCTTGGGAAATCATCCAAATGAACGCGAATAAACGAAAAAATGTCGTTTTTAGGACGATCTTGGAAAAATCATCCAAATGAACGCGAAAAAACGAAAAAAGGTCGTTTTTAGAACGATCTTGGAAAAATCATCCAAATGAAAGCGAAAAAACGAAAAAAAGGTCGTTTTTATCTCGCTTGTGAGAAAATCATCCAAATAAACGCAAAAAAGGAATAAAGGTCGTTTTTAGCTCGCTTGTAAGAAATTAATCCAATTAACGCGAAAAACGAAAAAAGGTCGATTTTAGGACGTTCTTGGGAAAATCATCCAAATGAACGCGAAAAAACGAAGAAAGGTCGTTTTTAGGCCGATCTTGGGAAATCATCCAAATGAACGCGAAAAAACGAAAAAAGGTCGTTTTTAGGACGATCTTGGAAAAATCATCCAAATGAACGCGAAGAAACGAAAAAACGTCGTTTTTAGAACGATCTTGAAAAAATCATCCAAATGAACGCGAAAAAACGAAAAAAGGTCGTTTTTAGGTCGATCATGGGAAAATCATCGAAATGAACGCGAAGAAACGAAAAAACGACGTTTTTAGGACGATCTTGGGAAAATCAACCAAATGAACGAGAAAAAACGAAAAAAGGTCGTTTTTAGGACGATCATGGGAAAATCATCGAAATGAACGCGAAGATACGAAAAAACGACGTTTTTAGGACGATCTTGGGAAAATCAACCAAATGAACGCGAAAAAACGAAAAAAGGTCGTTTTTAGGACGATCTTGGGAAAATCATCCAAATGAACGCGAAAAAACGAAAAAAGGTCGTTTTTAGCTCGCTTGTGAGAAAATCATCCAAATAAATGCGAATAAACGAAAAAAGGTCGTTTTTAGCTCGCTTGTGAGAAAAACATCCAATTAACGCGAAAAAACGAAAAAAGGTCGATTTTAGGACGATCTTGGGAAATCATCTAAATAAACGCGAAAAAAAGAAAAAAGGTCGTTTTTAGGACGATGTTGAGAAAATCATCCAAATGAACGCGAAAAAACGAAAAAAGGTCGTTTTTAGGACGATATTGGGAAAATCATCCAAATGAACGCGAAGAAACGAAAAAACGTCGTTTTTAGGACGATCTTGGGAATATCATCCAAATGAACCCGAAAAAACGAAAAAAGGTCGTTTTTAGGACGATCTTGGGAAAATCATCCAAACGAAAGCGAAAAAACGAAAAAAAGTTCGTTTTTATCTCGCTTGTGAGAAAATCATCCAAATAAACGCAAATTAAAGGAATAAAGGTCGTTTTTAGCTCGCTTGTTAGAAATTAATCCAATTAACGCGAAAATACGAAAAAAGGTCGATTTTAGGACGTTCTTGGGAAAATCATCCAAATGAACGCGAAAAAACTAAGAAAGGGACGTTTTTAGGCCGATCTTGGGAAATCATCCAAATGAACGCGAAAAAACGAAAAAATGTCGTTCTTAGGACGATCTTGGAAAAATCATCCAAATGAACGCGAAAAAACGAAAAAAGGTCGTTTTTAGAACGATCTTGGAAAAATAATCCAAATGAACGCGAAAAAACGAAAAAAGGTCGTTATTAGGTCTATCATGGGAAAATCATCGAAATGTACGCGAAGATACGAAAAAACGACGTTTTTAGGACGATCTTGGGAAAATCAACCAAATGAACGCGAAAAAACGAAAAAAGGTCGTTTTTAGGACGATCTTGGGAAAATCATCCAAATGAACGCGAAAAAACGAAAAAAGGTCGTTTTTAGCTCGCTTGTGAGAAAATCATCCAAATAAATGCGAATAAACGAAAAAAGGTCGTTTTTAGCTCGCTTGTGAGAAAAACATCCAATTAACGCGAAAAAACGAAAAAAGGTCGATTTTAGGACGATCTTGGGAAATCATCTAAATAAACGCGAAAAAAAGAAAAAAGGTCGTTTTTAGGACGATGTTGAGAAAATCATCCAAATGAACGCGAAAAAACGAAAAAAGGTCGTTTTTAGGACGATATTGGGAAAATCATCCAAATGAACGCGAAGAAACGAAAAAACGTCGTTTTTAGGACGATCTTGGGAAAATCAACCAAATGAACGAGAAAAAACGAAAATAGGTCGTTTTTAGGACGATCATGGGAAAATCATCGAAATGAACGCGAAGAAACGAAGAAACGACGTTTGTAGGACGATCTTGGGAAAATCAACCAAATGAACGAGAAAAAACGAAAAAAGGTCGTTTTTAGGACGATCTTGGAAAAATCATCCAAATGAACAAGAAAATACGAAAAAAGGTCGTTTTTAGGACGATCAAGGGAAAATCATCGAAATGAACGCGAAGATACGAAAAAACGACGTTTTTAGGACGATCTTGGGAAAATCAACCACATGAACGAGAAAAAACGAAAAAAGGTCGTTTTTAGGACGATCTTGGGAAAATCATCCAAATGAACGCGAAGAAACGAAAACACGTCGTTTTTAGGACGATCTTGGGAATATCATCCAAATGAACGCGAAAAAACGAAAAAAAGGTCGTTTTTAGGACGATCTTGGGAAAATCATCCAAATGAACGCGAAGAAACGAAAAAAAGCTCGTTTTTATCTCGCTTGTGAGAAAATCATCCAAATAAACGCAAAAAAGGAATAAAGGTCGTTTTTAGCTCGCTTGTAAGAAATTAATCCAAATAACGCGGAAAAACGAAAAAAGGTCGATTTTAGGACGTTCTTGGGAAAATCATCCAAATGAACGCGAAAAAACGTAGAAAGGTCGTTTTTATCTCGCTTGTGAGAAAATCATCCAAATAAACGCGAATAAACGAAAAAAGGTCGTTTTTAGCTCGCTTGTGAGAAAATCATCCAAATAAACGCAAAAAAAGAAAAAAGGTCGTTTTTAGGACGATGTTGAGAAAATCATCCAAATGAACGCGAAAAAACGAAAAAAGGTCGTTTTTAGGACGATCTTGGGAAAATCATCCAAATGAACGCGAAGAAACGAAAAAACGTCGTTTTTATGACGATCTTGGAAAAATCATCGAAATGTATGCGAAAACACGAAAAAAGGTCTTTTTTAGGACGATCTTGGGAATATCATCCAAATGAACGCGAAAAAACGAAATACGGTCGTTTTTAGAACGATCTTGGAAAAATCATCCAAATGAACGCGAAAAAACAAAAAAAGGTCGTTTTTAGGTCGATCATGGGAAAATCATCGAAATGAACGCGAAGAAACGAAAATACGACGTTTTTAGGACGATCTTGGGAAAATCAACCAAATGAACGAGAAAAAACGAAAAAAGGTCGTTTTTAGGACGATCTTGGAAAAATCATCCAAATGAACAAGAAAAAACGAAAAAAGGTCGTTTTTAGGACGATCATGGGAAAATCATCGAAATGAACACGAAGATACGAAAAAACGACGTTTTTAGGACGATCTTGGGAAAATCAACGAAATGAACGAGAAAAAACGAAAAAAGGTCGTTTTTAGGACGATCTTGGAAAAATCATCCAATTAAACGCGAAAAAACGAAACAAGGTCGTTCTTAGGACGATATTGGGTAAATCATCCTAATGAACGGGAAAAAACGAAAAGAGGTCGTTTTTAGGACGATCTTGGGAAAATCATCCAAATGAACGCGAAAAAACGAAAAAAGGTCGTTTTTAGCTCGTTGTGAGAAAATCATCCAAATAAACGCGAATAAACGAAAAAAGGTCGTTTTTAGCTCGCTTTTGAGAAAAACATCCAATTAACGCGAAAAAACGAAAAAAGGTCGCTTTTCGGACGATCTTGGTAAATCATCCAAATAAACGCGAAAAAAAGAAAAAAGGTCGTTTTTAGGACGATGTTGAGAAAATCATCCAAATGAACGCGAAGAAACGAAAGAACGTCGTTTTTAGGACGATCTTGGGAATATCATCCAAATGAACGCGAAAAAACGAAAAAAGGTCGTTTTTAGGACGATGTTGAGAAAATCATCCAAATGAACGCGAAGAAACGAAAAAAAGGTCGTTTTTATCTCGCTTGTGAGAAAATCATCCAAATAAGCGCAAAAAAAAGGAATAAAGGTCGTTTTTAGCTCGCTTGTGAGAAAAACATCCATTAACGCGAAAAAACGAAAAAAGGTCGTTTTTAGTACGATCTTGGGAAAATCATCCAAATGAACGCGAAGAAACGAAAAAAGGTCGTTTTTTAGAACGATCTTGGAAAAATCATCCAAATGAACGCGAAAAAACGATAAAAGGTCGTTTTTAGGTCGATCATGGGAAAATCATCGAAATGAACGCGAAGAAACGAAAAAACGACGTTTTTAGGACGATCTTGGGAAAATCAACCAAATGAACGAGAAAAACCGAAAAAAGGTCGTTTTTAGCTCGCTTGTGAGAAAATCATCCAAATAAACGCAAAAAAAGAAAAAAGGTCGTTTTTAGGACGATGTTGAGAAAATCATCCAAATGAACGCGAAAAAACGAAAAAAGGTCGTTTTTAGGACGATCTTGGGAAAATCATCCAAATGAACGCGAAGAAACGAAAAAACGTCGTTTTTAGGACGATCTTGGAAAAATCATCGAAATGTACGCGAAAACACGAAAAAAGGTCTTTTTTAGGACGATCTTGGGAATATCATCCAAATGAACGCGAAAAAACGAAATACGGTCGTTTTTAGAACGATCTTGGAAAAATCATCCAAATGAACGCGAAAAACGAAAAAAGGTCGTTTTTAGGTCGATCATGGGAAAATCATCGAATTGAACGCGAAGAAACGAAAAAACGACGTTTTTAGGACGATCTTGGGAAAATCAACCAAATGAACGAGAAAAAACGAAAAAAGGTCGTTTTTAGGACGATCATGGGAAAATCATCGAAATGAACGCGAAGAAACGAAAAAACGACGTTTTTAGGACGATCTTGGGAAAATCAACCAAATGAACGAGAAAAAACGAAAAAAGGTCGTTTTTAGGACGATCTTGGAAAAATCATCCAAATGAACAAGAAAAAACGAAAAAAGGTCGTTTTTAGGACGATCATGGGAAAATCATCGAAATGAACACGAAGATACGAAAAAACGACGTTTATAGGACGATCTTGGGAAAATCAACCAAATGAACGAGAAAAAACGAAAAAAGGTCGTTTTTAGGACGATCTTGGAAAAATCATCCAATTAAACGCGAAAAAACGAAACAAGGTCGTTCTTAGGACGATATTGGGTAAATCATCCTAATGAACGGGAAAAAACGAAAAGAGGTCGTTTTTAGGACGATCTTGGGAAAATCATCCAAATGAACGCGAAAAAACGAAAAAAGGTCGTTTTTAGCTCGCTTGTGAGAAAATCATCCAAATAAACGCGAATAAACGAAAAAAGGTCGTTTTTAGCTCGCTTGTGAGAAAAACATCCAATTAACGCGAAAAAACGAAAAAAGGTCGCTTTTCGGACGATCTTGGTAAATCATCCAAATAAACGCGAAAAAAAGAAAAAAGGTCGTTTTTAGGACGATGTTGAGAAAATCATCCAAATGAACGCGAAAAAACGTAAAAAGGTCGTTTTTAGGACGATCTTGGGAAAATCATCCAAATGAACGCGAAGAAACGAAAAAACGTCGTTTTTAGGACGATCTTGGGAATATCATCCAAATGAACGCGAAAAAACGAAAAAAGGTCGTTTTTAGGACGATCTTGGGAAAATCATCCAAACGAAAGCGAAAAAACGAAAAAAAGGTCGTTTTTATCTCGCTTGTGAGAAAATCATCCAAATAAGCGCAAAAAAAAGGAATAAAGGTCGTTCTTAGCTCCCTTGTAAGAAATTAATCCAATTAACGCGATAATACGAAAAAAGGTAGATTTTAGGACTTTCATGGGAAAATCATCAAAATGAACGCGAAAAATCGAAGAAAGGACGTTTTTAGGCCGATCTTGGGAAATCATCCAAATGAACGCGAAAAAAACGAAAAAATGTCGTTTTTAGGACGATCTTGGAAAAATCATCCAAATGAACGCGAAAAAACGAAAAAAGGTCGTTTTTAGAACGATCTTGGAAAAATCATCCAAATGAACGCGAAAAAAACGAAAAAAGGTCGTTTTTAGGTCGATCATGGGAAAATCATCGAAATGAACGCGAAGAAACGAAAAAACGACCTTTTTAGGACGATCTTGGGAAAATCAACCAAATGAACGAGAAAAAACGAAAAAAGGTAGTTTTTAGGACGATCATGGGAAAATCATCGAAATGAACGCGAAGAAACGAAAAAACGATGTTTTTAGGACGATCTTGGGAGAATCAACCAAATGAACGAGAAAAAACGAAAAAAGGTCGTTTTTAGCTCGCTTGTGAGAAAATCATCCAAATAAACGCGAATAAACGAACAAAGGTCGTTTTTAGCTCGCTTGTGAGAAAAACATCCATTAACGCGAAAAAACGAAAAAAGGTCGTTTTTAGTACGATCTTGGGAAAATCATCCAAATGAACGCGAAGAAACGAAAAAACGTCGTTTTTAGGACGATCTTGGGAATATCATCCAAATGAACGCGAAAAAACGAAAAAAGGTCGTTTTTAGAACGATCCTGGAAAAATCATCCAAATGAACGCGAAAAAACGAAAAAAGGTCGTTTTTAGGTCGATCATGGGAAAATCATCGAAATGAACGCGAAGAAACGAAAAAACGACGTTTTTAGGACGATCTTGGGAAAATCAACCAAATGAACGAGAAAAACCGAAAAAAGGTCGTTTTTAGGTCGATCATGGGAAAATCATCGAAATGAACGCGAAGAAACGAAAAAACGACGTTTTTAGGACGATCTTGGGAAAATCAACCAAATGAACGAGAAAAAACGAAAAAAGGTCGTTTTTAGCTCGCTTGTGAGAAAATCATCCAAATAAATGCGAATAAACGAAAAAAGGTCGTTTTTAGCTCGCTTGTGAGAAAAACATTCAATTAACGCGAAAAAACGAAAAAAGGTCGATTTTAGGACGATCTTGGGAAATCATCTAAATAAACGCGAAAAAAAGAAAAAAGGTCGTTTTTAGGACGATGTTGAGAAAATCATCCAAATGAACGCGAAAAAACGAAAAAAGGTCGTTTTTAGGACGATCTTGGGAAAATCATCCAAATGAACGCGAAGAAACGAAAAAACGTCGTTTTTAGGACGATCTTGGGAATATCATCCAAATGAACGCGAAAAAACGAAAAAAGGTCGTTTTTAGGACGATCTTGGGAAAATCATCCAAACGAAAGCGAAAAAACGAAAAAAAGGTCGTTTTTATCTCGCTTGTGAGAAAATCATCCAAATAAACGCAAATTAAAGGAATAAAGGTCGTTTTTAGCTCGCTTGTTAGAAATTAATCCAATTAACGCGAAAATACGAAAAAAGGTCGATTTTAGGACGTTCTTGGGAAAATCATCCAAATGAACGCGAAAAAAGAAAAAAGGTCGTTTTTAGGCCGATCTTGGGAAATCATCCAAATGAACGCGAAAAAACGAAAAAATGTCGTTCTTAGGACGATCTTGGAAAAATCATCCAAATGAACGCGAAAAAACGAAAAAAGGTCGTTTTTAGAACGATCTTGGAAAAATCATCCAAATGAACGCGAAAAAACGAAAAAAGGTCGTTTTTAGGTCTATCATGGGAAAATCATCGAAATGTACGCGAAGAAACGAAAAAACGACGTTTTTAGGACGATCTTGGGAAAATCAACCAAATGAACGAGAAAAAACGAAAAAAGGTCGTTTTTAGGACGATCATGGGAAAATCATCGAAATGAACGCGAAGAAACGACGTTTTTAGGACGATCTTGGGAAAATCAACCAAATGAACGAGAAAAAACGAAAAAAGGTCGTTTTTAGGACGATCTTGGAAAAATCATCCAAATGAACAAGAAAAAACGAAAAAAGGTCGCTTTTAGGACGATCAAGGGAAAGTCATCGAAATGAACGCGAAGATACGAAAAAACGACGTTTTTAGGACGATCTTCGGAAAATCAACCACATGAACGAGAAAAAACGAAAAAAGGTCGTTTTTAGGACGATCTTGGGAAAATCATCCAAATGAACGCGAAGAAACGAAAAAACGTCGTTTTTAGGACGATCTTGGGAATATCATCCAAATGAACGCGAAAAAACGAAAAAAGGTCGTTTTTAGGACGATCTTGGGAAAATCATCCAAATGAACGCGAAGAAACGAAAAAAAGCTCGTTTTTATCTCGCTTGTGAGAAAATCATCCAAATAAACGCAAAAAAGGAATAAAGGTCGTTTTTAGCTCGCTTGTAAGAAATTAATCCAAATAACGCGGAAAAACGAAAAAAGGTCGATTTTAGGACGTTCTTGGGAAAATCATCCAAATGAACGCGAAAAAACGTAGAAAGGTCGTTTTTATCTCGCTTGTGAGAAAATCATCCAAATAAACGCGAATAAACGAAAAAAGGTCGTTTTTAGCTCGCTTGTGAGAAAATCATCCAAATAAACGCAAAAAAAGAAAAAAGGTCGTTTTTAGGTCGATGTTGAGAAAATCATCCAAATGAACGCGAAAAAACGAAAAAAGGTCGTTTTTAGGACGATCTTGGGAAAATCATCCAAATGAACGCGAAGAAACGAAAAAACGTCGTTTTTAGGACGATCTTGGAAAAATCATCGAAATGTACGCGAAAACACGAAAAAAGGTCTTTTTTAGGACGATCTTGGGAATATCATCCAAATGAACGCGAAAAAACCAAAAACGGTCGTTTTTAGAACGATCTTGGAAAATTCATCCAAATGAACGCGAAAAAACAAAAAAAGGTCGTTTTTAGGTCGATCATGGGAAAATCATCGAAATGAACGCGAAGAAACGAAAAAACGACGTTTTTAGGACGATCTTGGGAAAATCAACCAAATGAACGAGAAAAAACGAAAAAAGGTCGTTTTTAGGACGATCTTGGAAAAATCATCCAAATGAACAAGAAAAAACGAAAAAAGGTCGTTTTTAGGACGATCATGGGAAAATCATCGAAATGAACACGAAGATACGAAAAAACGACGTTTTTAGGACGATCTTGGGAAAATCAACCAAATGAACGAGAAAAAACGAAAAAAGGTCGTTTTTAGGACGATATTGGGTAAATCATCCTAATGAACGGGAAAAAACGAAAAGAGGTCGTTTTTAGGACGATCTTGGGAAAATCATCCAAATGAACGCGAAAAAACGAAAAAAGGTCGTTTTTAGCTCGCTTGTGAGAAAATCATCCAAATAAACGCGAATAAACGAAAAAAGGTCGTTTTTAGCTCGCTTGTGAGAAAAACATCCAATTAACGCGAAAAAACGAAAAAAGGTCGCTTTTCGGACGATCTTGGTAAATCATCCAAATAAACGCAAAAAAAGAAAAAAGGTCGTTTTTAGGACGATGTTGAGAAAATCATCCAAATGAACGCGAAAAAACGAAAAAACGTCGTTTTTAGGACGATCTTGGGAAAATCATCCAACTGAACGCGAAGAAACGAAAAAAACGTCGTTTTTATGACGATCTTGGAAAAATCATCGAAATGTATGCGAAAACACGAAAAAAGGTCTTTTTTAGGACGATCTTGGGAATATCATCCAAATGAACGCGAAAAAACGAAATACGGTCGTTTTTAGAACGATCTTGGAAAAATCATCCAAATGAACGCGAAAAAAACAAAAAAAGGTCGTTTTTAGGTCGATCATGGGAAAATCATCGAAATGAACGCGAAGAAACGAAAATACGACGTTTTTAGGACGATCTTGGGAAAATCAACCAAATGAACGAGAAAAAACGAAAAAAGGTCGTTTTTAGGACGATCTTGGAAAAATCATCCAAATGAACAAGAAAAAACGAAAAAAGGTCGTTTTTAGGACGATCATGGGAAAATCATCGAAATGAACACGAAGATACGAAAAAACGACGTTTTTTAGGACGATCTTGGGAAAATCAACGAAATGAACGAGAAAAAACGAAAAAAGGTCGTTTTTAGGACGATCTTGGAAAAATCATCCAATTAAACGCGAAAAAACGAAACAAGGTCGTTCTTAGGACGATATTGGGTAAATCATCCTAATGAACGGGAAAAAACGAAAAGAGGTCGTTTTTAGGACGATCTTGGGAAAATCATCCAAATGAACGCGAAAAAACGAAAAAAGGTCGTTTTAGCTCGTTGTGAGAAAATCATCCAAATAAACGCGAATAAACGAAAAAAGGTCGTTTTTAGCTCGCTTTTGAGAAAAACATCCAATTAACGCGAAAAAACGAAAAAAGGTCGCTTTTCGGACGATCTTGGTAAATCATCCAAATAAACGCGAAAAAAAGAAAAAAGGTCGTTTTTAGGACGATGTTGAGAAAATCATCCAAATGAACGCGAAGAAACGAAAGAACGTCGTTTTTAGGACGATCTTGGGAATATCATCCAAATGAACGCGAAAAAACGAAAAAAGGTCGTTTTTAGGACGATGTTGAGAAAATCATCCAAATGAACGCGAAGAAACGAAAAAAAGCTCGTTTTTATCTCGCTTGTGAGAAAATCATCCAAATAAGCGCAAAAAAAAGGAATAAAGGTCGTTTTTAGCTCGCTTGTGAGAAAAACATCCATTAACGCGAAAAAACGAAAAAAGGTCGTTTTTAGTACGATCTTGGGAAAATCATCCAAATGAACGCGAAGAAACGAAAAAAGGTCGTTTTTAGAACGATCTTGGAAAAATCATCCAAATGAACGCGAAAAAACGATAAAAGGTCGTTTTTAGGTCGATCATGGGAAAATCATCGAAATGAACGCGAAGAAACGAAAAAACGACGTTTTTAGGACGATCTTGGGAAAATCAACCAAATGAACGAGAAAAACCGAAAAAAGGTCGTTTTTAGCTCGCTTGTGAGAAAATCATCCAAATAAACGCAAAAAAAGAAAAAAGGTCGTTTTTAGGACGATGTTGAGAAAATCATCCAAATGAACGCGAAAAAACGAAAAAAGGTCGTTTTTAGGACGATCTTGGGAAAATCATCCAAATGAACGCGAAGAAACGAAAAAACGTCGTTTTTAGGACGATCTTGGAAAAATCATCGAAATGTACGCGAAAACACGAAAAAAGGTCTTTTTTAGGACGATCTTGGGAATATCATCCAAATGAACGCGAAAAAACGAAATACGGTCGTTTTTAGAACGATCTTGGAAAAATCATCCAAATGAACGCGAAAAAACGAAAAAAGGTCGTTTTTAGGTCGATCATGGGAAAATCATCGAATTGAACGCGAAGAAACGAAAAAACGACGTTTTTAGGACGATCTTGGGAAAATCAACCAAATGAACGAGAAAAAACGAAAAAAGGTCGTTTTTAGGACGATCATGGGAAAATCATCGAAATGAACGCGAAGAAACGAAAAAACGACGTTTTTAGGACGATCTTGGGAAAATCAACCAAATGAACGAGAAAAAACGAAAAAAGGTCGTTTTTAGGACGATCTTGGAAAAATCATCCAAATGAACAAGAAAAACGAAAAAAGGTCGTTTTTAGGACGATCATTGGAAAATCATCGAAATGAACACGAAGATACGAAAAAACGACGTTTTTAGGACGATCTTGGGAAAATCAACCAAATGAACGAGAAAAAACGAAAAAAGGTCGTTTTTTAGGACGATCTTGGAAAAATCATCCAATTAAACGCGAAAAAACGAAACAAGGTCGTTCTTAGGACGATATTGGGTAAATCATCCTAATGAACGGGAAAAAACGAAAAGAGGTTGTTTTTAGGACGATCTTGGGAAAATCATCCAAATGAACGCGAAAAAACGAAAAAAGGTCGTTTTTAGCTCGCTTGTGAGAAAATCATCCAAATAAACGCGAATAAACGAAAAAAGGTCGTTTTTAGCTCGCTTGTGAGAAAAACATCCAATTAACGCGAAAAAACGAAAAAAGGTCGCTTTTCGGACGATCTTGGTAAATCATCCAAATAAACGCGAAAAAAAGAAAAAAGGTCGTTTTTAGGACGATGTTGAGAAAATCATCCAAATGAACGCGAAAAAACGTAAAAAGGTCGTTTTTAGGACGATCTTGGGAAAATCATCCAAATGAACGCGAAGAAACGAAAAAACGTCGTTTTTAGGACGATCTTGGGAATATCATCCAAATGAACGCGAAAAAACGAAAAAAGGTCGTTTTTAGGACGATCTTGGGAAAATCATCCAAACGAAAGCGAAAAAACGAAAAAAAGGTCGTTTTTATCTCGCTTGTGAGAAAATCATCCAAATAAGCGCAAAAAAAAAGGAATAAAGGTCGTTCTTAGCTCCCTTGTAAGAAATTAATCCAATTAACGCGATAATACGAAAAAAGGTAGATTTTAGGACTTTCATGGGAAAATCATCAAAATGAACGCGAAAAATCGAAGAAAGGACGTTTTTAGGCCGATCTTGGGAAATCATCCAAATGAACGCGAAAAAACGAAAAAATGTCGTTTTTAGGACGATCTTGGAAAAATCATCCAAATGAACGCGAAAAAACGAAAAAAGGTCGTTTTTAGAACGATCTTGGAAAAATCATCCAAATGAACGCGAAAAAACGAAAAAAGGTCGTTTTTAGGTCGATCATGGGAAAATCATCGAAATGAACGCGAAGAAACGAAAAAACGACCTTTTTAGGACGATCTTGGGAAAATCAACCAAATGAACGAGAAAAAACGAAAAAAGGTAGTTTTTAGGACGATCATGGGAAAATCATCGAAATGAACGCGAAGAAACGAAAAAACGATGTTTTTAGGACGATCTTGGGAGAATCAACCAAATGAACGAGAAAAAACGAAAAAAGGTCGTTTTTAGCTCGCTTGTGAGAAAATCATCCAAATAAACGCGAATAAACGAACAAAGGTCGTTTTTAGCTCGCTTGTGAGAAAAACATCCATTAACGCGAAAAAACGAAAAAAGGTCGTTTTTAGTACGATCTTGGGAAAATCATCCAAATGAACGCGAAGAAACGAAAAAACGTCGTTTTTAGGACGATCTTGGGAATATCATCCAAATGAACGCGAAAAAACGAAAAAAGGTCGTTTTTAGAACGATCCTGGAAAAATCATCCAAATGAACGCGTAAAAACGAAAAAAGGTCGTTTTTAGGACGATCTTGGGAAAATCAACCAAATGAACGAGAAAAAACGAAAAAAGGTCGTTTTTAGCTCGCTTGTGAGAAAATCATCCAAATAAATGCGAATAAACGAAAAAAGGTCGTTTTTAGCTCGCTTGTGAGAAAAACATTCAATTAACGCGAAAAAACGAAAAAAGGTCGATTTTAGGACGATCTTGGGAAATCATCTAAATAAACGCGAAAAAAAGAAAAAAGGTCGTTTTTAGGACGATGTTGAGAAAATCATCCAAATGAACGCGAAAAAACGAAAAAAGGTCGTTTTTAGGACGATCTTGGGAAAATCATCCAAATGAACGCGAAGAAACGAAAAAACGTCGTTTTTAGGACGATCTTGGGAATATCATCCAAATGAACGCGAAAAAACGAAAAAAGGTCGTTTTTAGGACGATCTTGGGAAAATCATCCAAACGAAAGCGAAAAAACGAAAAAAAGGTCGTTTTTAGGTCGATCATGGGAAAATCATCCAAATAAACGCAAATTAAAGGAATAAAGGTCGTTTTTAGCTCGCTTGTTAGAAATTAATCCAATTAACGCGAAAATACGAAAAAAGGTCGATTTTAGGACGTTCTTGGGAAAATCATCCAAATGAACGCGAAAAAAGAAAAAAGGTCGTTTTTAGGCCGATCTTGGGAAATCATCCAAATGAACGCGAAAAAACGAAAAAATGTCGTTCTTAGGACGATCTTGGAAAAATCATCCAAATGAACGCGAAAAAACGAAAAAAGGTCGTTTTTAGAACGATCTTGGAAAAATCATCCAAATGAACGCGAAAAAACGAAAAAAGGTCGTTTTTAGGTCTATCATGGGAAAATCATCGAAATGTACGCGAAGAAACGAAAAAACGACGTTTTTAGGACGATCTTGGGAAAATCAACCAAATGAACGAGAAAAAACGAAAAAAGGTCGTTTTTAGGACGATCATGGGAAAATCATCGAAATGAACGCGAAGAAACGACGTTTTTAGGACGATCTTGGGAAAATCAACCAAATGAACGAGAAAAAACGAAAAAAGGTCGTTTTTAGGACGATCTTGGAAAAATCATCCAAATGAACAAGAAAAAACGAAAAAAGGTCGCTTTTAGGACGATCAAGGGAAAATCATCGAAATGAACGCGAAGATACGAAAAAAACGACGTTTTTAGGACGATCTTCGGAAAATCAACCACATGAACGAGAAAAAACGAAAAAAGGTCGTTTTTAGGACGATCTTGGGAAAATCATCCAAATGAACGCGAAGAAACGAAAAAACGTCGTTTTTAGGACGATCTTGGGAATATCATCTAAATGAACGCGAAAAAACGAAAAAAGGTCGTTTTTAGGACGATCTTGGGAAAATCATCCAAATGAACGCGAAGAAACGAAAAAAAGCTCGTTTTTATCTCGCTTGTGAGAAAATCATCCAAATAAACGCAAAAAAGGAATAAAGGTCGTTTTTAGCTCGCTTGTAAGAAATTAATCCAAATAACGCGGAAAAAACGAAAAAAGGTCGATTTTAGGACGTTCTTGGGAAAATCATCCAAATGAACGCGAAAAAACGTAGAAAGGTCGTTTTTATCTCGCTTGTGAGAAAATCATCCAAATAAACGCGAATAAACGAAAAAAGGTCGTTTTTAGCTCGCTTGTGAGAAAATCATCCAAATAAACGCAAAAAAAGAAAAAAGGTCGTTTTTAGGTCGATGTTGAGAAAATCATCCAAATGAACGCGAAAAAACGAAAAAAGGTCGTTTTTAGGACGATCTTGGGAAAATCATCCAAATGAACGCGAAGAAACGAAAAACGTCGTTTTTAGGACGATCTTGGAAAAATCATCGAAATGTACGCGAAAACACGAAAAAAGGTCTTTTTTAGGACGATCTTGGGAATATCATCCAAATGAACGCGAAAAAACGAAATACGGTCGTTTTTAGAACGATCTTGGAAAATTCATCCAAATGAACGCGAAAAAACAAAAAAAGGTCGTTTTTAGGTCGATCATGGGAAAATCATCGAAATGAACGCGAAGAAACGAAAAAACGACGTTTTTAGGACGATCTTGGGAAAATCAACCAAATGAACGAGAAAAAACGAAAAAAGGTCGTTTTTAGGACGATCTTGGAAAATCATCCAAATGAACAAGAAAAAACGAAAAAAGGTCGTTTTTAGGACGATCATGGGAAAATCATCGAAATGAACACGAAGATACGAAAAAACGACGTTTTTAGGACGATCTTGGGAAAATCAACCAAATGAACGAGAAAAAACGAAAAAAGGTCGTTTTTAGGACGATATTGGGTAAATCATCCTAATGAACGGGAAAAAACGAAAAGAGGTCGTTTTTAGGACGATCTTGGGAAAATCATCCAAATGAACGCGAAAAAACGAAAAAAGGTCGTTTTTAGCTCGCTTGTGAGAAAATCATCCAAATAAACGCAAAAAAAGAAAAAAGGTCGTTTTTAGGACGATGTTGAGAAAATCATCCAAATGAACGCGAAAAAACGAAAAAAGGTCGTTTTTAGGACGATCTTGGAAAAATCATCGAAATGAACGCGAAGAAACGAAAAAACGTCGTTTTTAGGACGATCTTGGAAAAATCATCGAAATGTACGCGAAAACACGAAAAAAGGTCTTTTTTAGGACGATCTTGGGAATATCATCCAAATGAACGCGAAAAAACGAAATACGGTCGTTTTTAGAACGATCTTGGAAAAATCATCCAAATGAACGCGAAAAAACGAAAAAAGGTCGTTTTTAGGTCGATCATGGGAAAATCATCGAAATGAACGCGAAGAAACGAAAAAACGACGTTTTTAGGACGATCTTGGGAAAATCAACCAAATGAACGAGAAAAAACGAAAAAAGGTCGTTTTTAGGACGATCATGGGAAAATCATCGAAATGATCGCGAAGAAACGAAAAAACGACGTTTTTAGGACGATCTTGGGAAAATCAACCAAATGAACGAGAAAAAACGAAAAAAGGTCGTTTTTAGGACGATCTTGGAAAATCATCCAAATGAACAAGAAAAAACGAAAAAAGGTCGTTTTTAGGACGATCATGGGAAAATCATCTAAATAAACGCGAAAAAAAGAAAAAAGGTCGTTTTTAGGACGATGTTGAGAAAATCATCCAAATGAACGCGAAAAAACGAAAAAAAGGTCGTTTTTAGGACGATCTTGGGAAAATCATCCAAATGAACGCGAAGAAACGAAAAAACGTCGTTTTTAGGACGATCTTGGGAATATCATCCAAATGAACGCGAAAAAAAGAAAAAAGGTCGTTTTTAGGACGATCTTGGGAAAATCATCCAAACGAAAGCGAAAAAACGAAAAAAAGGTCGTTTTTATCTCGCTTGTGAGAAAATCATCCAAATAAAACGCAAATTAAAGGAATAAAGGTCGTTTTTAGCTCCCTTGTAAGAAATTAATCCAATTAACGCGAAAATACGAAAAAAGGTCGATTTTAGGACGTTCTTGGGAAAATTATCAAAATGAACGCGAAAAAACGAAGAAAGGTCGTTTTTAGGCCGATCTTGGGAAATCATGCAAATGAACGCGAAAAAACGAAAAAATGTCGTTTTTAGGACGATCTTGGAAAAATCATCCAAATGAACGCGAAAAACGAAAAAAGGTCGTTTTTAGCTCGCTTGTGAGAAAATCATCCAAATAAACGCGAATAAACGAACAAAGGTCGTTTTTATTTCGCTTGTGAGAAAAACATCCATTAACGCGAAAAAACGAAAAAAGGTCGTTTTTTGAACGATCTTTGGAAAATCATCCAAATGAACGCGAAGAAACGAGAAAAGGTCGTTTTTAGAACGATCTTGGAAAAATCATCCAAATGAACGCGAAAAAACGAAAAAAGGTCGTTTTTAGGTCGATCATGGGAAAATCATCGAAATGAACGCGAAGAAACGAAAAAACGACGTTTTTAGGACGATCTTGGGAAAATCAACCAAATGAACGAGAAAAACCGAAAAAAGGTCGTTTTTAGCTCGCTTGTGAGAAAATCATCCAAATAAACGCAAAAAAAGAAAAAAGGTCGTTTTTAGGACGATGTTGAGATAATCATCCAAATGAACGCGAAAAAACGAAAAAAGGTCGTTTTTAGGACGATCTTGGAAAAATCATCGAAATGAACGCGAAGAAACGAAAAAACGTCGTTTTTAGGACGATCTTGGAAAAATCATCGAAATGTACGCGAAAACACGAAAAAAGGTCTTTTTTAGGACGATCTTGGGAATATCATCCAAATGAACGCGAAAAAACGAAATACGGTCGTTTTTAGAACGATCTTGGAAAAATCATCCAAATGAACGCGAAAAAACGAAAAAAGGTCGTTTTTAGGTCGATCATGGGAAAATCATCGAAATGAACGCGAAGAAACGAAAAAAACGACGTTTTTAGGACGATCTTGGGAAAATCAACCAAATGAACGAGAAAAAACGAAAAAAGGTCGTTTTTAGGACGATCATGGGAAAATCATCGAAATGATCGCGAAGAAACGAAAAAACGACGTTTTTAGGACGATCTTGGGAAAATCAACCAAATGAACGAGAAAAAACGAAAAAAGGTCGTTTTTAGGACGATCTTGGAAAAATCATCCAAATGAACAAGAAAAAACGAAAAAAGGTCGTTTTTAGGACGATCATGGGAAAATCATCGAAATGAACACGAAGATACGAAAAAACGACGTTTTTAGGACGATCTTGGGAAAATCAACCAAATGAACGAGAAAAAACGAAAAAAGGTCGTTTTTAGGACGATCTTGGAAAAATCATCCAATTAAACGCGAAAAAACGAAACAAGGTCGTTCTTAGGACGATATTGGGTAAATCATCCTAATGAACGGGAAAAAACGAAAAGAGGTCGTTTTTAGGACGATCTTGGGAAAATCATCCAAATGAACGCGAAAAAACGAAAAAAGGTCGTTTTTAGCTCGCTTGTGAGAAAATCATCCAAATAAACGCGAATAAACGAAAAAAGGTCGTTTTTAGCTCGCTTGTGAGAAAAACATCCAATTAACGCGAAAAACGAAAAAAGGTCGCTTTTCGGACGATCTTGGTAAATCATCCAAATAAACGCGAAAAAAAGAAAAAAGGTCGTTTTTAGGACGATGTTGAGAAAATCATCCAAATGAACGCGAAAAAACGAAAAAAGGTCGTTTTTAGGACGATCTTGGGAAAATCATCCATATGAACGCGAAGAAACGAAAAAACGTCGTTTTTAGGACGATCTTGGGAATATCA
>JAVFKF010000193.1:0-20000 GCA_036926295.1 Pachydiplax longipennis
TTCTTTTTTCCCGTTCATTTCGACGATTTTACCAGAATCGAGCTAAAAACGTCCTTTTTTCTTTTTTCGCGTTCATTTCGACGATTTTACCAAAATCGAGCTAAAAACGTCCTTTTTTCTTTTTTCGCATTCATTTCGACGATTTTACCAAAATCGAGCTAAGAACGTCCTTTTTTCTTTATTCCCGTTCATTTCGACGATTTTTCCAAAATCGAGCTAAAAACGTCCTTTTTTCTTTTTTGCGTTCATTTCGACGATTTTATCAAAATCGAGCTAAAAACGTCCTTTTTCTTTTTTTCGCGTTCATTTCGACGATTTTACCAAAATCAAGCTAAAAACGTCCTTTTATTCTTTTTTCCCGTTCATATCGACGATTTTACAAAAATCGAGCTAAAAACGTCCTTTTTTCTTTTTTCCCTCTCATTTCCACGATTTTACCAAAATCGAGCTAAAAATGTCCTTTTTTATTTTTTCGCGTTCATTTCGACGATTTTACCAAAATCGAGCTAAAAACGTCATTTTTTCTTTTTTCCCGTTCAATTCGACGATTTTACCAAAATCGAGCTAAAAACGTCCTTTTTTCTTTTTTCCCACTCATTTCGACGATTTTACCAGAATCGAGCTAAAAACGTCCTTTTTTCTTTTTTCCCGTTCATTTCGACGATTTTACCAGAATCGAGCTAAAAACGTCCTTTTTTCTTTTTTCGCGTTCATTTCGACGATTTTACCAAAATCGAGCTAAAAACGTCCTTTTTTCTTTTTTCGCGTTCATTTCGACGATTTTACCAAAATCGAGCTAAGAACGTCCTTTTTTCTTTATTCCCGTTCATTTCGACGATTTTTCCAAAATCGAGCTAAAAACGTCCTTTTTTCTTTTTTGCGTTCATTTCGACGATTTTATCAAAATCGAGCTAAAAACGTCCTTTTTTCTTTTTTTCGCGTTCATTTCGACGATTTTACAAAAATCGAGCTAAAAACGTCCTTTTTTCTTTTTTCCCTCTCATTTCGACGATTTTACCAAAATCTAGCTAAAAACGTACTTTTTTCTTTTTTCCCGTTCATTTCGACGATTTTACCAGAATCGAGCTAAAAACGTCCTTTTTCTTTTTTCGCGTTCATTTCGACGATTTTACCAAAATCGAGCTAAAAACGTCCTTTTTTCTTTTTTCGCGTTCATTTCGACGATTTTACCAAAATCGAGCTAAAAACGTCCTTTTTTCTTTTTTCGCGTTCATTCCGACGATTTTACCAAAATCGAGGTAAAAACGTCCTTTTTTCTTTTTTCCCGTTCATTTCGACGATTTTACCAAAATCGAGCTAAGAACGACCTTTTTCCTTTATTCCCGTTCATTTCGACGATTTTACCAAAATCGAGCTAAAATCGTCCTTTTTTCTTTTTCCGCGTTCATTTTGACGATTTCAACAAAATCGAGCTAAAAACGTCCTTTTTTCTTTTTTCGCGTTCATTTCGACGATTTTACCAAAATCGAGCTAAAAACGTCCTTTTTTCTTTTTTCGCTTTCATTTCGACGATTTTACCAAAATCTAGCTAAAAACGTCCTTTTTTCTTTTTTCCCGTTCATTTCGACGATTTTACCAGAATCGAGCTAAAAACGTCCTTTTTTCTTCTTTCGCGTTCATTTCGACGATTTTACCAAAATCGAGCTAAAAACGTCCTTTTTTCTTTTTTCGCGTTCACTTCGACGATTTTACCAGAATCGAGCTAAAAACGTCCTTTTTTCTTTTTTCGCGTTTATTTCGACGATTTTACCAAAATCGAGCTAAGAACGTCCTTTTTTTTTATTCCCGTTCATTTCGACGATTTTTCCAAAATCGAGCTAAAAACGTCCTTTTTTCTTTGTTTCCCATCATTTCGAAGATTTTACCAAAATCGAGTTAAGACGTCCTTTTTTCTTTTTTTGCGTTCATTTCGACGATTTTACGAAAATCGAGCTAAAAACGTCCTTTTTTCTTTTTTCGCCTTCATTTCGACGATTTTACCAAAATCGAGCTAAAAACGTCCTTTTTTCTTTTTTCGCGTTCATTCCGTTGATTTTACCAAAATCGAGGTAAAAACGTCCTTTTTTCTTTTTTCCTGTTAATTTCGACGATTTTACCAAAATCGAGCTAAGAACGTCCTTTTTTCTTTATTCCCGTTCATTTCCACGATTTTACCAAAATCGAGCTAAAAACGTCCTTTTTCCTTTTTTCCCGTTTATTTCGACGATTTTACCAAAATCGAGCTAAAAACGGCCATTTTTTTTGCGTTCATTTCGACGATTTTACCAAAATCGAGCTCAAAACGTCTTTTTTTTTCTTTTTTCGCGTTCATTTTGACGATTTCAACAAAATCGAGCTAAAAACGTCCTTTTTTCTTTTTTCGCGTTCATTTCGACGATTTTATCAAAATCGAGCTAAAAACGTCATTTTTTCTTTTTTCCCGTTCAATTCGACGATTTTACCAAAATCGAGCTAAAAACGTCCTTTTTTCTTTTTTCCCTCTCATTTCGACGATTTTACCAAAATCTAGCTAGAAACGTCCTTTTTTCTTTTTTCCCGTTCATTTCGACGATTTTACCAGAATCGAGCTAAAAACGTCCTTTTTTCTTTTTTCGCGTTCATTTCGACGAATTTACCAAAATCGAGCTAAAAACGTCCTTTTTTCTTTTTTCGCGTTCATTTCGACGATTTTACCAAAATCGAGCTAAGAACGTCCTTTTTTCTTTATTCCCGTTCATTTCGACGATTTTTCCAAAATCGAGCTAAAAACGTCCTTTTTTCTTTTTTGCGTTCATTTCGACGATTTTATCAAAATCGAGCTAAAAACGTCCTTTTTTCTTTTTTTCGCGTTCATTTCGACGATTTTACCAACCTTTTTTCCTTTTTTTCGCGTTCATTTCGACGATTTTACCAAAATCAAGCTAAAAACGTCCTTTTATACTTTTTTCCCGTTCATATCGACGATTTTACAAAAATCGAGCTAAAAACGTCCTTTTTTCTTTTTTCCCTCTCATTTCCACGATTTTACCAAAATCGAGCTAAAAATGTCCTTTTTTATTTTTTCGCGTTCATTTCGACGATTTTACCAAAATCGAGCTAAAAACGTCATTTTTTTCTTTTTTCCCGTTCAATTCGACGATTTTACCAAAATCGAGCTAAAAACGTCCTTTTTCTTTTTTCCCTCTCATTTCGACAATTTTACCAGAATCGAGCTAAAAACGTCCTTTTTTCTTTTTTCCCGTTCATTCGACGATTTTACCAGAATCGAGCTAAAAACGTCTTTTTTCTTTTTTCGCGTTCATTTCGACGATTTTACCAAAATCGAGCTAAAAAACGTCCTTTTTCTTTTTTCGCGTTTATTTCGACGATTTTACCAATATCGAGCTAAGAACGTCCTTTTTTCTTTATTCCCGTTCATTTCGACGATTTTTCCAAAATCGAGCTAAAAACGTCCTTTTTTCTTTTTTTCGCGTTCATTTCGACGATTTTACAAAAATCGAGCTAAAAACGTCCTTTTTTCTTTTTTCCCTCTCATTTCGACGATTTTACCAAATCTAGCTAAAAACGTCCTTTTTTCTTTTTTCCCGTTCATTCGACGATTTTACCAGAATCGAGCTAAAATCGTCCTTTTTTCTTTTTTCGCGTTCATTTCGACGATTTTACCAAAATCGAGCTAAAAACGTCCTTTTTTCTTTTTTCGCGTTCATTTCGACGATTTTACCAGAATCGAGCTAAAAACGTCCTTTTTTCTTTTTTCGCGTTCATTTCGACGATTTTACCAAAATCGAGCTAAAAACGTCCTTTTTCTTTTTTCGCGTTCATGTCGACGATTTTACCAAAATCGGGCTAAAAACGCTATTTTTTTTTCCCGTTCATTTCTACGATTTTACCAAAATCGAGCTAAAAACGTCCTTTTTTCTTTTTTCCCGTTCAATTTGACGATTTTACCAAAATGGAGCTAAAAACGTCGTTTTTTCTTTTTCCCTCTCATTTCGACGATTTTACCAAAATCGAGGTAAAAACGTCCTTTTTTCTTTTTTCCCCGTTCATTTCGACGATTTTACCAAAATCGAGCTAAGAACGTCCTTTATTCTTTATTCCCGTTCATTTCGACGATTTTACCAAAATCGAGCTAAAACGTCCTTTTTCCTTTTTTCCCGTTTATTTCGACGATTTTACCAAAATCGAGCTAAAAACGGCCATTTTTGCGTTCATTTCGACGATTTTACCAAAATCGAGCTCAAAACGTCCTTTTTTTCTTTTTTCGCGTTCATTTCGACGATTTCACCAAAATCGAGCTAACAACGTCCTTTTTTCTTTTTTCGCGTTCATTCGACGATTTTACCAAAATCGAGCTAAAAACGTCCTTTTTTCTTTTTTCGCTTTCATTTCCACGATTTTACCAAAATCGAGCTAAAAATGTCCTTTTTTATTTTTTCGCGTTCATTTCGACGATTTTACCAAAATCGAGCTAAAAACGTCATTTTTCTTTTTTCCCGTTCAATTCGACGATTTTACCAAAATCGAGCTAAAGACGTCCTTTTTTCTTTTTTCCCTCTCATTTCGACGATTTTACCAAAATCTAGCTAAAAACGTCCTTTTTTCTTTTTCCCGTTCATTTCGACGATTTTACCAGAATCGAGCTAAAAACGTCCTTTTTTCTTTTTTCGCGTTCATTTCGACGATTTTACCAAAATCGAGCTAAAACGTCCTTTTTTCTTTTTTCGCGTTCATTTCGACGATTTTACCAAAATCGAGCTAAGAACGTCCTTTTTTTTTATTCCCGTTCATTTCGACGATTTTTCCAAAATCGAGCTAAAAACGTCCTTTTTTCTTTGTTTCCCATCATTTCGAAGATTTTACCAAAATCGAGTTAAGACGTCCTTTTTTCTTTTTTTGCGTTCATTTCGACGATTTTACGAAAATCGAGCTAAAAACGTCCTTTTTTCTTTTTTCGCCTTCATTTCGACGATTTTACCAAAATCGAGCTAAAAACGTCCTTTTTTCTTTTTTGCGTTCATTTTGAAGATTTTATCAAAATGGAGCTAAAAACGTCCTTTTTTCTTTTTTTGCGTTCATTTCGACGATTTTACCAAAATCAAGCTAAAAACGTCCTTTTATTCTTTGTTTCCGTTCATTTCGACGATTTTACCAAAATGAGCTAAAACGTCCTTTTTTCTTTTTTTCCCATCATTTCGACGATTTTACCAAAATCGAGTTAAAACGTCCTTTTTTCTTTTTTCGCGTTCATTTCGACGATTTTACCAAAATCGACCTAATATCGTCCTTTTTTCTTTTTTCGCCTTCATTTCGACGATTTTACCAAAATCGAGCTAAAACGTCCTTTTTTCTTTTTTCGCGTTCATGTCGACGATTTTACCAAAATCGAGCTAAAAACGTCCTTTTTTCTTTTTTCCCGTTCATTTCGACGATTTTACCAAAATCGAGCTAAAAACGTCCTTTTTTCTTTTTTCCCGTTCATTTCGAAGATTTTACCAAAATCTAGGTAAAAACGTCCTTTTTTCTTTTTTCCCGTTCATTTCGACGATTTTACAAAAATCGAGGTAAAAACGTCCTTTTTCTTTTTTTCCCGTTCATTTCGACGATTTTACCAAAATCGAGCTAAAAACGTCCTTTTTTCTTTTTTCCCGTTCATTTCGACGATTTTACCAAAATCGAGCTAAAAACGTCCTTTTTTCTTTTTTCCCGTTCATTTCGACGATTTTACCAAAATCTAGCTAAAAACGTCCTTTTTTCTTTTTCCCGTTCATTTCGACGATTTTACCAAAATCGAGCTAAAAACGTTCTTTTTTCTTTTATCGCGTTCATTTCGACGATTTTACCAAATCGAGGTAAAAACGTCCTTTTTTCTTTTTTCCCGTTCATTTCGACGATTTTACCAAAATCGAGGTAAAATCGTCCTTTTTTCTTTTTTCCCGTTCATTTCGACGATTTTACCAAAATAGAGCTAAAAACGTCCTTTTTTCTTATTTCCCGTTTATTTCGACGATTTTACCAAAATCGAGGTTAAAAACGCCATTTTTCTTTTTTCCCGTTCATTTCGATGATTTTACCAAAATCGAGCTAAAAACGACCTTTTTTCTTTTTTTCCCGTTCATTTCGACGATTTTTACCAAAATGGAGCTAAAAACGCCATTTTTTCTTATTTCCCGTTCATTTCGACGATTTTACCAAAATCGAGCTAAAAACGCCATTTTTTCTTATTTCCCGTTCATTTCGACGATTTTACCAAAATCGAACTAAAAACGACCTTTTTCCTTATTTCCCGTTCATTTCGACGATTTTACCAAAATCGAGCTAAAAACGTCTTTTTTCTCGTTCATTTTGACGATTTTACCAAAATCGAGCTAAAAACGTCCTTTTTTCTTTTTTCCGTTCATTTCGACGATTTTACCAAAATCGAGCTAAAAACGTTCTTTTTTCTTCATTCGCGTTCATTTCGACGATTTTACCAAAATCGAGGTAAAAACGTCCTTTTTTCTTTTTTCCCGTTCTTTTCGACGATTTTACCAAAATAGAGCTAAAAACGTCCTTTTTTCTTTTTTCCCGTTCTTTTCGACGATTTTACCAAAATAGAGCTAAAACGTCCTTTTTTCATTTTTTTCGCGTTCATTTCGACGATTTTACCAAAATAGAGCTAAAAACGGTCTTTTTTCTTTTTTCGCTTTCATTTCCACGATTTTACCAAAATCGAGCTAAAAACGTCCTTTTTTCTTTTTTCGCATTCATATCGACGATTTTACCAAAATCGAGCTAATATCGTCCTTTTTTCTTTTTTCGCCTTCATTTCGACGATTTTACCAAAATCGAGCTAAGAACGTCCTTTTTTCTTTTTTCGCGTTCATGTCGACGATTTTTCCAAAATCGAGCTAAAAACGTCCTTTTTTCTTTGTTTCCCATCATTTCGAAGATTTTACCAAAATCGAGTTAAAACGTCCTTTTTTCTTTTTTTGCGTTCATTTCGACGATTTTACGAAAATCGAGCTAAAAACGTCCTTTTTTCTTTTTTCGCCTTCATTTCGACGATTTTACCAAAATCGAGCTAAAAACGTCGTTTTTCTTTTTTCGCTTTCATTTCCACGATTTTACCAAAATCGAGCTAAAAATGTCCTTTTTTATTTTTTCGCGTTCATTTCGACGATTTTACCAAAATCGAGCTAAAAACGTCCTTTTTTCTTTTTTCGCGTTCATTTCGACGATTTTACCAAAATCGAGCTAAGAACGTCCTTTTTTCTTTTTTCCCGTTCATTTCGACGATTTTCCAAAATCGAGCTAAAAACGTCCTTTTTTCTTTGTTTCCCCATCATTTCGAAGATTTTACCAAAATCGAGTTAAAACGTCCTTTTTCTTTTTTTGCGTTCATTTCGACGATTTTACGAAAATCGAGCTAAAAACGTCCTTTTTTCTTTTTTCGCCTTCATTTCGACGATTTTACCAAAATCGAGCTAAAAACGTCCTTTTTTCTTTTTTGCGTTCATTTCGAAGATTTTTTCAAAATGGAGCTAAAAACGTCCTTTTTTCTTTTTTTGCGTTCATTTCGACGATTTTACCAAAATCAAGCTAAAAACGTCCTTTTATTCTTTTTTCCGTTCATTTCGACGATTTTACCAAAATGAGCTAAAAACGTCCTTTTTTCTTTTTTTCCCATCATTTCGACGATTTTACCAAAATCGAGTTAAAACGTCCTTTTTTCTTTTTTCGCGTTCATTTCGACGATTTTACCAAAATCGACCTAATATCGTCCTTTTTTCTTTTTTCGCCTTCATTTCGACGATTTTACCAAAATCGAGCTAAAAACGTCCTTTTTTCTTTTTTCGCGTTCATGTCGACGATTTTACCAAAATCGGGCTAAAAACGCTATTTTTTCTTTTTTCCGTTCATTTCGACGATTTTACCAAAATCGAGCTAAAAACGTCCTTTTTTCTTTTTTCCCGTTCATTTCGAAGATTTTACCAAAATCTAGGTAAAAACGTCCTTTTTTCTTTTTTCCCGTTCATTTCGACGATTTTACAAAAATCGAGGTAAAAACGTCCTTTTTTCTTATTTCCCGTTTATTTCGACGATTTTACCAAAATCGAGGTTAAAAACGCCATTTTTTCTTTTTTCCCGTTCATTTCGATGATTTTACCAAAATCGAGCTAAAAACGACCTTTTTTCTTTTTTTCCCGTTCATTTCGACGATTTTACCAAAATAGAGCTAAAAACGCCATTTTTTCTTATTTCCCGTTCATTTCGACGATTTTACCAAAATCGAGCTAAAAACGCCATTTTTTCTTATTTCCCGTTCATTTCGACGATTTTACCAAAATCGAACTAAAACGACCTTTTTCCTTATTTCCCGTTCATTTCGACGATTTTACCAAAATCGAGCTAAAAACGTCCTTTTTTCTTTTTTTCCGTTCATTTCGACGATTATACCAAAATCGAGCTAAAAACGTTCTTTTTCTTCATTCGCGTTCATTTCGACGATTTTACCAAATCGAGGTAAAAACGTCCTTTTTTCTTTTTTCGCGTTCATTTCGACGATTTTACCAAAATAGAGCTAAAACGGTCTTTTTTCTTTTTTCGCTTTCATTTCCACGATTTTACCAAAATCGAGCTAAAAACGTCCTTTTTTCTTTTTCGCATTCATATCGACGATTTTACCAAAATCGAGCTAAAAACGTCCTTTTTTCTTTTTCCCGTTCATTTCGACGATTTTACCAAAATCGAGCTAAAAACGTCCTTTTTTCTTTTTTCCCTCTCATTTCGACGATTTTACCAAAATCGAGCTAAAAACGTCTATTTTCTTATTTCGCGTTCATTTCGGCGATTTTACCAAAATCGAGCTAAAAACGTCCTTTTTTCTTTTTTTCCGTTCATTTCGATGATTTTACGACAATCGAGCTAAAAGCGTCCTTTTTTCTTTTTTTCCCGTTGATTTCGACGATTTTACCAAAATCGAGCTAAAAACGTCCCCTTTCCTTTTTCGCGTTCATTTCGACGATGTTACCAAAAACGAGCTAAAAACGTCCTTTTTTCTTTTTTCGTGTTAATTTCGACAGTTTTTCACAAAATCGAGCTAAAAACGTCCTTTTTTCTTTTTTCCCGTTCATTTCGACGATTTTACCAAAATCTAGCTAAAAACGTCCTTTTTTTCTTTTTTCCCGTTCTTTTCGACGATTTTACCAAAATCGAGCTAGAAACGTTCTTTTTTCTTTTTTCGCGTTCATTTCGACGATTTTACCAAAATAGAGCTAAAAACGCCATTTTTTCTTATTTCCCGTTCATTTCGACGATTTTACCAAAATCGAGCTAAAAACGCCATTTTTTCTTATTTCTCGTTCATTTCGACGATTTTACCAAAATCGAGCTAAAAACGTCCTTTTTTCTTTTTTCGCGTTCATTTCGACGATTTTACCAAAATCGAGGTAAAAACGTCCTTTTTTCTTTTTTCGCGTTCATTTCGACGATTTTACCAAAATCGAGTTAAAAACGTCCTTTTTTCTTTTTTCGCGTTCATTTCGGCGATTTTACTAAAATGGAGCTAAAAACGTCCTTTTTTCTTTTTTCGCGTTCATTTCGACGATTTTACCAAAATCAAGCTAAAAACGTCCTTTTTTCTTCTTTCGCGTTCATTTCGACGGTTTCTCACAAAATCGAGCTAAAAACGCTATTTTTTCTTATTTCGCGTTCATTTCGGCGATTTTACCAAAATCGAGCTAAAAACGTCCTTTTTTCTTTTTTCGCGTTCATTTCGACGATTTTACCAAAATCGAGCTAAAAACGTCCTTTTTTCTTTTTCGCGTTTATTTCGACGATTTTACCAAAATCGAGCTAAGAACGTCCTTTTTTCTTTATTCCCGTTCATTTCGACGATTTTTCCAAAATCGAGCTAAGAACGTCCTTTTTTCTTTTTTCGCGTTCATTCGACGATTTTACAAAAATCGAGCTAAAAACGTCCTTTTTTCTTTTTTCCCTCCCATTTCGACGATTTTACCAAAATCTAGCTAAAAACGTCCTTTTTCTTTTTTCCCGTTCATTTCGACGATTTTACCAGAATCGAGCTAAAATCGTCCTTTTTCTTTTTTCGCGTTCATTTCGACGATTTTACCAAAATCGAGCTAAAAACGTCCTTTTTTCTTTTTTCGCGTTCATTTCGACGATTTTACCAGAATCGAGCTAAAAACGTCCTTTTTTCTTTTTTCGCGTTCATTTCGACGATTTTACCAAAATCGAGCTAAAAACGTCCTTTTTCTTTTTTCGCGTTCATGTCGACGATTTTACCAAAATCGGGCTAAAAACGCTATTTTTTTTCCCGTTCATTTCTACGATTTTACCAAAAATCGAGCTAAAAACGTCCTTTTTTCTTTTTTCCCGTTCAATTTGACGATTTTACCAAAATGGAGCTAAAAACGTCGTTTTTTCTTTTTTCCCTCTCATTTCGACGATTTTACCAAAATCGAGGTAAAAACGCTCTTTTTTCTTTTTTCCCGTTCATTTCGACGATTTTACCAAAATCGAGCTAAGAACGTCCTTTATTCTTTATTCCCGTTCATTTCGACGATTTTACCAAAATCGAGCTAAAAACGTCCTTTTTCCTTTTTTCCGTTTATTTCGACGATTTTACCAAAATCGAGCTAAAAACGGCCATTTTTTTGCGTTCATTTCGACGATTTTACCAAAATCGAGCTCAAACGTCCTTTTTTTCTTTTTTCGCGTTCATTTCGACGATTTCACCAAAATCGAGCTAAAAACGTCCTTTTTTCTTTTTTCGCGTTCATTCGACGATTTTACCAAAATCGAGCTAAAAACGTCCTTTTTTCTTTTTTCGCTTTCATTCCACGATTTTACCAAAATCGAGCTAAAAATGTCCTTTTTTATTTTTTCGCGTTCATTTCGACGATTTTACCAAAATCGAGCTAAAAACGTCATTTTTTCTTTTTTCCCGTTCAATTCGACGATTTTACCAAAATCGAGCTAAAGACGTCCTTTTTCTTTTTTCCCTCTCATTTCGACGATTTTACCAAAATCTAGCTAAAAACGTCCTTTTTTCTTTTTTTTCCCGTTCATTTCGACGATTTTACCAGAATCGAGCTAAAAACGTCCTTTTTTCTTTTTTCGCGTTCATTTCGACGATTTTACCAAAATCGAGCTAAAAACGTCCTTTTTTCTTTTTTCGCGTTCATTTCGACGATTTTACCAAAATCGAGCTAAGAACGTCCTTTTTTTTTATTCCCGTTCATTTCGACGATTTTCCAAAATCGAGCTAAAACGTCCTTTTTCTTTGTTTCCCATCATTTCGAAGATTTTACCAAAATCGAGTTAAGACGTCCTTTTTTCTTTTTTTGCGTTCATTTCGACGATTTTACGAAAATCGAGCTAAAAACGTCCTTTTTTCTTTTTTCGCCTTCATTTCGACGATTTTACCAAAATCGAGCTAAAAACGTCCTTTTTTCTTTTTTGCGTTCATTTCGAAGATTTTATCAAAATGGAGCTAAAAACGTCCTTTTTTCTTTTTTTTGCGTTCATTTCGACGATTTTACCAAAATCAAGCTAAAAACGTCCTTTTATTCTTTTTTTCCGTTCATTTCGACGATTTTACCAAAATGAGCTAAAAACGTCCTTTTTTCTTTTTTTCCCATCATTTCGACGATTTTACCAAAATCGAGTTAAACGTCCTTTTTTCTTTTTTCGCGTTCATTTCGACGATTTTACCAAAATCGACCTAATATCGTCCTTTTTTCTTTTTTCGCCTTCATTTCGACGATTTTACCAAAATCGAGCTAAAAACGTCCTTTTTTCTTTTTTCGCGTTCATGTCGACGATTTTACCAAAATCGAGCTAAAAACGTCCTTTTTTTCTTTTTTCCCGTTCATTTCGACGATTTTACAAAATCGAGCTAAAAACGTCCTTTTTTCTTTTTTCCCGTTCATTTCGAAGATTTTACCAAAATCTAGGTAAAAACGTCCTTTTTTCTTTTTTCCCGTTCATTTCGACGATTTTACAAAATCGAGGTAAAAACGTCCTTTTTTCTTTTTTCCCGTTCATTTCGACGATTTTACCAAAATCGAGCTAAAAACGTCCTTTTTTCTTTTTTCCCGTTCATTTCGACGATTTTACCAAAATCGAGCTAAAAACGTCCTTTTTTCTTTTTTCCCGTTCATTTCGACGATTTTACCAAAATCGAGCTAAAAACGTCCTTTTTTCTTTTTTCCCTCTCATTTCGACGATTTTACCAAAATCGAGCTAAAAACGTCCTATTTTATTTCGCGTTCATTTCGGCGATTTTACCAAAATCGAGCTAAAAACGTCCTTTTTTCTTTTTTTCCGTTCATTTCGATGATTTTACGACAATCGAGCTAAAAGCGTCCTTTTTTCTTTTTTTCCCGTTGATTTCGACGATTTTACCAAAATCGAGCTAAAAACGTCCTCTTTTCTTTTTTCGCGTTCATTTCGACGATGTTACCAAAAACGAGCTAAAAACGTCCTTTTTTCTTTTTTCGTGTTAATTTCGACAGTTTTTCACAAAATCGAGCTAAAAACGTCCTTTTTTCTTTTTTCCCGTTCATTTCGACGATTTTACCAAAATCTAGCTAAAAACGTCCTTTTTTCTTTTTTCCCGTTCTTTTCGACGATTTTACCAAAATCGAGCTAGAAACGTTCTTTTTTCTTTTTTCGCGTTCATTTCGACGATTTTACCAAAATAGAGCTAAAAACGCCATTTTTTCTTATTTCCCGTTCATTTCGACGATTTTACCAAAATCGAGCTAAAAACGCCATTTTTTCTTATTTCTCGTTCATTTCGACGATTTTACCAAAATCGAGCTAAAAACGTCCTTTTTTCTTTTTTCGCGTTCATTTCGACGATTTTACCAAAATCGAGGTAAAAACGTCCTTTTTTCTTTTTTCGCGTTCATTTCGACGATTTTACCAAAATCGAGCTAAAAACGTCCTTTTTTCTTTTTTCGCGTTCATTTCGGCGATTTTACTAAAATGGAGCTAAAAACGTCCTTTTTTCTTTTTTTCGCGTTCATTTCGACGATTTTACCAAAATCAAGCTAAAAACGTCCTTTTTTCTTCTTTCGCGTTCATTTCGACGGTTTCTCACAAAATCGAGCTAAAAACGCCATTTTTTCTTATTTCGCGTTCATTTCGGCGATTTTACCAAAATCGAGCTAAAAACGTCCTTTTTTCTTTTTTCGCGTTCATTTCGACGATTTTACCAAAATCGAGCTAAAAACGTCCTTTTTTCTTTTTTCGCGTTCATTTCGACGATTTTACCAAAATCGAGCTAAAAACGTCCTTTTTTCTTTTTTCGCGTTTATTTCGACGATTTTACCAAAATCGAGCTAAGAACGTCCTTTTTTCTTTATTCCCGTTCATTTCGACGATTTTTCCAAAATCGAGCTAAAAACGTCCTTTTTTCTTTTTTTCGCGTTCATTTCGACGATTTTACAAAAATCGAGCTAAAAACGTCCTTTTTTCTTTTTTCCCTCTCATTTCGACGATTTTACCAAAATCTAGCTAAAAACGTCCTTTTTTCTTTTTTCCCGTTCATTTCGACGATTTTACCAGAATCGAGCTAAAATCGTCCTTTTTTCTTTTTTCGCGTTCATTTCGACGATTTTACCAAAATCGAGCTAAAAACGTCCTTTTTTCTTTTTTCGCGTTCATTTCGACGATTTTACCAGAATCGAGCTAAAAACGTCCTTTTTTCTTTTTTCGCGTTCATTTCGACGATTTTACCAAAATCGAGCTAAAAACGTTCTTTTTTCTTTTTTCGCGTTCATTTCGACGATTTTACCAAAATCGAGGTAAAAACGTCCTTTTTTCTTTTTTCGCGTTCATTTCGACGATTTTACCAAAATCGAGCTAAAAACGTCCTTTTTTCTTTTTTCGCGTTCATTTCGGCGATTTTACTAAAATGGAGCTAAAAACGTCCTTTTTTCTTTTTTTCGCGTTCATTTCGACGATTTTACCAAAATCAAGCTAAAAACGTCCTTTTTTCTTCTTTCGCGTTCATTTCGACGGTTTCTCACAAAATCGAGCTAAAAACGCCATTTTTTCTTATTTCGCGTTCATTTCGGCGATTTTACCAAAATCGAGCTAAAAACGTCCTTTTTTCTTTTTTCGCGTTCATTTCGACGATTTTACCAAAATCGAGCTAAAAACGTCCTTTTTTCTTTTTTCGCGTTCATTTCGACGATTTTACCAAAATCGAGCTAAAAACGTCCTTTTTTCTTTTTTCGCGTTTATTTCGACGATTTTACCAAAATCGAGCTAAGAACGTCCTTTTTTCTTTATTCCCGTTCATTTCGACGATTTTTCCAAAATCGAGCTAAAAACGTCCTTTTTTCTTTTTTTCGCGTTCATTTCGACGATTTTACAAAAATCGAGCTAAAAACGTCCTTTTTTCTTTTTTCCCTCTCATTTCGACGATTTTACCAAAATCTAGCTAAAAACGTCCTTTTTTCTTTTTTCCCGTTCATTTCGACGATTTTACCAGAATCGAGCTAAAATCGTCCTTTTTTCTTTTTTCGCGTTCATTTCGACGATTTTACCAAAATCGAGCTAAAAACGTCCTTTTTTCTTTTTTCGCGTTCATTTCGACGATTTTACCAGAATCGAGCTAAAAACGTCCTTTTTCCTTTTTTCGCGTTCATTTCGACGATTTTACCAAAATCGAGCTAAAAACGTCCTTTTTCTTTTTTCGCGTTCATGTCGACGATTTTACCAAAATCGGGCTAAAAACGCTATTTTTTTTTTCCCGTTCATTTCTACGATTTTACCAAAATCGAGCTAAAAACGTCCTTTTTTCTTTTTTCCCGTTCAATTTGACGATTTTACCAAAATGGAGCTAAAAACGTCGTTTTTTCTTTTTTCCCTCTCATTTCGACGATTTTACCAAAATCGAGGTAAAAACGTCCTTTTTTCTTTTTTCCCGTTCATTTCGACGATTTTACCAAAATCGAGCTAAGAACGTCCTTTATTCTTTATTCCCGTTCATTTCGACGATTTTACCAAAATCGAGCTAAAAACGTCCTTTTTCCTTTTTTCCCGTTTATTTCGACGATTTTACCAAAATCGAGCTAAAAACGGCCATTTTTTTGCGTTCATTTCGACGATTTTACCAAAATCGAGCTCAAAACGTCCTTTTTTTCTTTTTTCGCGTTCATTTCGACGATTTCACCAAAATCGAGCTAAAAACGTCCTTTTTTCTTTTTTCGCGTTCATTCGACGATTTTACCAAAATCGAGCTAAAAACGTCCTTTTTTCTTTTTTCGCTTTCATTTCCACGATTTTACCAAAATCGAGCTAAAAATGTCCTTTTTTATTTTTTCGCGTTCATTTCGACGATTTTACCAAAATCGAGCTAAAAACGTCATTTTTTCTTTTTTCCGTTCAATTCGACGATTTTACCAAAATCGAGCTAAAGACGTCCTTTTTTCTTTTTTCCCTCTCATTTCGACGATTTTACCAAAATCTAGCTAAAAACGTCCTTTTTTCTTTTTTCCCGTTCATTTCGACGATTTTACCAGAATCGAGCTAAAAACGTCCTTTTTTCTTTTTTCGCGTTCATTTCGACGATTTTACCAAAATCGAGCTAAAAACGTCCTTTTTTCTTTTTTCGCGTTCATTTCGACGATTTTACCAAAATCGAGCTAAGAACGTCCTTTTTTTTTATTCCCGTTCATTTCGACGATTTTTCCAAAATCGAGCTAAAAACGTCCTTTTTTCTTTGTTTCCCATCATTTCGAAGATTTTACCAAAATCGAGTTAAGACGTCCTTTTTTCTTTTTTTGCGTTCATTTCGACGATTTTACGAAAATCGAGCTAAAAACGTCCTTTTTTCTTTTTTCGCCTTCATTTCGACGATTTTACCAAAATCGAGCTAAAAACGTCCTTTTTTCTTTTTTGCGTTCATTTCGAAGATTTTATCAAAATGGAGCTAAAAACGTCCTTTTTTCTTTTTTTTGCGTTCATTTCGACGATTTTACCAAAATCAAGCTAAAAACGTCCTTTTATTCTTTTTTTCCGTTCATTTCGACGATTTTACCAAAATGAGCTAAAAACGTCCTTTTTTCTTTTTTTCCCATCATTTCGACGATTTTACCAAAATCGAGTTAAAACGTCCTTTTTTCTTTTTTCGCGTTCATTTCGACGATTTTACCAAAATCGACCTAATATCGTCCTTTTTTCTTTTTTCGCCTTCATTTCGACGATTTTACCAAAATCGAGCTAAAAACGTCCTTTTTTCTTTTTTCGCGTTCATGTCGACGATTTTACCAAAATCGAGCTAAAAACGTCCTTTTTTCTTTTTTCCCGTTCATTTCGACGATTTTACCAAAATCGAGCTAAAAACGTCCTTTTTTCTTTTTTCCCGTTCATTTCGAAGATTTTACCAAAATCTAGGTAAAAACGTCCTTTTTTCTTTTTTCCCGTTCATTTCGACGATTTTACAAAAATCGAGGTAAAAACGTCCTTTTTTCTTTTTTTCCCGTTCATTTCGACGATTTTACCAAAATCGAGCTAAAAACGTCCTTTTTTCTTTTTTCCCGTTCATTTCGACGATTTTACCAAAATCGAGCTAAAAACGTCCTTTTTTCTTTTTTCCCGTTCATTTCGACGATTTTACCAAAATCTAGCTAAAAACGTCCTTTTTTCTTTTTTCCCGTTCATTTCGACGATTTTACCAAAATCGAGCTAAAAACGTTCTTTTTTCTTTTTTCGCGTTCATTTCGACGATTTTACCAAAATCGAGGTAAAAACGTCCTTTTTTCTTTTTTCCCGTTCATTTCGACGATTTTACCAAAATCGAGGTAAAATCGTCCTTTTTTCTTTTTTCCCGTTCATTTCGACGATTTTACCAAAATAGAGCTAAAAACGTCCTTTTTTCTTATTTCCCGTTTATTTCGACGATTTTACCAAAATCGAGGTTAAAAACGCCATTTTTTCTTTTTTCCCGTTCATTTCGATTATTTTACCAAAATCGAGCTAAAAACGACCTTTTTTCTTTTTTTCCCGTTCATTTCGACGATTTTACCAAAATAGAGCTAAAAACGCCATTTTTTCTTATTTCCCGTTCATTTCGACGATTTTACCAAAATCGAGCTAAAAACGCCATTTTTTCTTATTTCCCGTTCATTTCGACGATTTTACCAAAATCGAACTAAAAACGACCTTTTTCCTTATTTCCCGTTCATTTCGACGATTTTACCAAAATCGAGCTAAAAACGTCCTTTTTTCTCGTTCATTTTGACGATTTTACCAAAATCGAGCTAAAAACGTCCTTTTTTCTTTTTTTCCGTTCATTTCGACGATTTTACCAAAATCGAGCTAAAAACGTTCTTTTTTCTTCATTCGCGTTCATTTCGACGATTTTACCAAAATCGAGGTAAAAACGTCCTTTTTTCTTTTTTCCCGTTCTTTTCGACGATTTTACCAAAATAGAGCTAAAAACGTCCTTTTTTCTTTTTTCCCGTTCTTTTCGACGATTTTACCAAAATAGAGCTAAAAACGTCCTTTTTTCATTTTTTTCGCGTTCATTTCGACGATTTTACCAAAATAGAGCTAAAAACGGTCTTTTTTCTTTTTTCGCTTTCATTTCCACGATTTTACCAAAATCGAGCTAAAAACGTCCTTTTTTCTTTTTTCGCATTCATATCGACGATTTTACCAAAATCGAGCTAATATCGTCCTTTTTTCTTTTTTCGCCTTCATTTCGACGATTTTACCAAAATCGAGCTAAGAACGTCCTTTTTTCTTTTTTCGCGTTCATGTCGACGATTTTTCCAAAATCGAGCTAAAAACGTCCTTTTTTCTTTGTTTCCCATCATTTCGAAGATTTTACCAAAATCGAGTTAAAACGTCCTTTTTACTTTTTTTGCGTTCATTTCGACGATTTTACGAAAATCGAGCTAAAAACGTCCTTTTTTCTTTTTTCGCCTTCATTTCGACGATTTTACCAAAATCGAGCTAAAAACGTCCTTTTTTCTTTTTTCGCTTTCATTTCCACGATTTTACCAAAATCGAGCTAAAAATGTCCTTTTTTATTTTTTCGCGTTCATTTCGACGATTTTACCAAAATCGAGCTAAAAACGTCATTTTTTCTTTTTTCCCGTTCAATTCGACGATTTTACCAAAATCGAGCTAAAGACGTCCTTTTTTCTTTTTTCCCTCTCATTTCGACGATTTTACCAAAATCTAGCTAAAAACGTCCTTTTTTCTTTTTTCCCGTTCATTTCGACGATTTTACCAGAATCGAGCTAAAAACGTCCTTTTTTCTTTTTTCGCGTTCATTTCGACGATTTTACCAAAATCGAGCTAAAAACGTCCTTTTTTCTTTTTTCGCGTTCATTTCGACGATTTTACCAAAATCGAGCTAAGAACGTCCTTTTTTCTTTATTCCCGTTCATTGGGTTGGGTTGGGTTGGGTTGGGTTGGGTTGGGTTGGGTTGGGTTGGGTTGGGTTGGGTTGGGTTGGGTTGGGTTGGGTTGGGTTGGGTTGGGTTGGGTTGGGTTGGGTTGGGTTGGGTTGGGTTGGGTTGGGTTGGGTTGGGTTGGGTTGGGTTGGGTTGGGTTGGGTTGGGTTGGGTTGGGTTGGTTGGGTTGGGTTGGGTTGGGTTGGGTTGGGTTGGGTTGGGTTGGGTTGGGTTGGGTTGGGTTGGGTTGGGTTGGGTTGGGTTGGGGTTGGGTTGGGTTGGGTTGGGGTTGGGTTGGGGGTTGGGTTGGGTTGGGTTGGGTTGGGTTGGGTTGGGTTGGGGTTGGGTTGGGTTGGGTTGGGTTGGGTTGGGTTGGGTTGGGTTGGGTTGGGTTGGGTTGGGTTGGGGTTGGGTTGGGTTGGGTTGGGGTTGGGTTGGGGTTGGGTTGGGTTGGTTGGGTTGGGTTGGGTTGGGTTGGGGTTGGGTTGGGTTGGGTTGGGTTGGGTTGGGTTGGGTTGGGTTGGGTTGGGTTGGGTTGGGTTGGGTTGGGTTGGGTTGGGTTGGGTTGGGTTGGGTTGGTTGGGTTGGGTTGGGTTGGGTTGGGTTGGGTTGGGTTGGGTTGGGTTGGGTTGGGTGGGTTGGGTTGGGTTGGGTTGGGTTGGGTTGGGTTGGGTTGGGTTGGGTTGGGTTGGGTTGGGTTGGGTTGGGTTGGGTTGGGGTTGGGTTGGGTTGGGTTGGGTTGGGTTGGGTTGGGTTGGGTTGGGTTGGGTGGGTTGGGTTGGGTTGGGTTGGGTTGGGTTGGGTTGGGTTGGGTTGGGTTGGGTTGGGTTGGGTTGGGTTGGGTTGGGTTGGGTTGGGTTGGGTTGGGTTGGGTTGGGTTGGGGTTGGGTTGGGTTGGGTTGGGTTGGGTGGGTTGGGTTGGGTTGGGTTGGGTTGGGTTGGGTTGGGTTGGGTTGGGTTGGGTTGGGTTGGGTTGGGTGGGTTGGGTTGGGTTGGGTTGGGTGGTTGGGTTGGGTTGGGTTGGGTTGGGTTGGGTTGGGGGTTGGGGGGGGGTTGGGTTGGGTTGGGTTGGGTGGGTTGGGTTGGGTTGGGTTGGGTTGGGTTGGGTTGGGTTGGGTTGGGTTGGGTTGGGTTGGGTTGGGTTGGTTGGGTTGGGTGGGTTGGGTTGGGTTGGGTTGGGTTGGGTTGGGTTGGGTTGGGTTGGGTTGGGTTGGGTTGGGTTGGGTTGGGTTGGGTTGGGTTGGGTGGGTTGGGTTGGGTTGGGTTGGGTTGGGTAGGGTTGGGTTGGGTTGGGTTGGGTTGGGTTGGGTTGGGTTGGGTTGGGGTGGGTTGGGTTGGGTTGGGTGGGTTGGGTTGGGTTGGGTTGGGTTGGGTTGGGTTGGGTTGGGTTGGGTTGGGTTGGGTTGGGTTGGGTTGGGTTGGGTTGGGTGGGTTGGTTGGGTTGGGTTGGGTTGGGTTGGGTTGGGTTGGGTTGGGTTGTGGTTGGGTTGGGTTGGGTTGGGTTGGGTTGGGTTGGGTTGGGTTGGGTTGGGTTGGGTTGGGTTGGGTTGGGTTGGGTTGGGTTGGGTTGGGTTG
>JAVFKF010000194.1:0-29706 GCA_036926295.1 Pachydiplax longipennis
AAAGGAGGATTTAAAAGTAAAATTACTTTCTTGGTAATTTGATTTTAGCTCTAAAATATGCACACATCGCCCGTCGCTCTTATTTTAAAATAAGATAAGTCGTAACATAGTAGGTGTACCGGAAGGTGTACCTAGAAAGGTATACAAATTAGAGCTTGATAGAAAGCATTTCATTACACTGAAAAATTAACTGTGCAATTCAGTTTAATTTGATAATTATTATCTTACTTTATTTTATATTTAAAATTTTGAGAAATATCTTTGATTTTTGTAACCTAAAGATAAAAGAATTTTTGTTATAGTAAATTAGTACTGTGAAGGAATAGATTAAATAATTAAAATTTAGTTTTTTATAAGTATACTTTATTTGTAGTACCTTTTGTATCAGGGTTAATCAAATATATTAATTTATATTTTTATCTCGATTTTAAAAGAGCTAATTTAATATTTTAGTTAATGTTTCATAATTATTAAAAATATAATTTAGAGGAGAAATTTTATTCGGTTTTAAAGGTATCTGGTTTTTTAAGAATTAAATTGAATTTAGCTTTAATATTTAATTTTTATATTTATTTATATATTATTTATTAAGGGTAAGATTATAGGGGATAAGCTCTGTATTTTTCTATAAATTTTATTTTGACTTATTTTTGTAGGGTTAAAATTATCCATCATTAGAGAGTGTGTTATAATTTATATATGTATTTAATCAATTTTATTATTTTTAGTTTTTTATTAAAATATCATAATTAATTTTATATTTTGAGCAATAATGATTAAATTAGTATAAATATTTGTTTATTATTTTATTTAAGTAATGATAATATAAGGAACTCGGCAAATATAATTCTCGCCTGTTTAACAAAAACATGTCCTTTTGATTTAGTATTTAAGGTCTGACCTGCCCAGTGATTAATTTAACGGCCGCGGTATACTGACCGTGCAAAGGTAGCATAATCATTAGTCTTTTAATAGAGGGCTGGAATGAAAGGTTTAACGAGGAATTGACTGTCTCATATTATTTATTTTAAAATTTAATTTTTTAGTTAAAAAGCTAAAATAATGTTGGAAGACGAGAAGACCCTATAGATCTTTATATAATATTATTGATTTATTTTTAAATAATTGTATTTAAATAATATTATATTTTGTTGGGGTGACAAAAATATACATTTAACTTTTTTATTTATATAACATTGATTTATGATTATTAGATCCATTATTAGTGATTATTAGATTAAGTTACCTTAGGGATAACAGCGTAATCCTCCTCCAGAGTTCATATTTACAGGATGGGCTTGCGACCTCGATGTTGGATTAAGATAATAATTAGGTGTAGCCGCTTAATTTATAGGTCTGTTCGACCTTTAAATTCTTACATGATCTGAGTTCAGACCGGTTTAAGCCAGGTCGGTTTCTATCTCCAATTTTAATCAGTTCTTAGTACGAAAGGACCAGAATTGTGAAATATTTTTTTTTGTTGATTAATATTACTATTTTGGCAGAAAAGTGCCATGAATTTAGAATTCATAAATATAAGAAGATCTTATAGATAGTACTTGCAGCTTAATGATATAGTTTTGTTATTATTGGAAGGGTTAATTTTATTTATTTGTGTATTAGTAGGTGTAGCCTTTTTAACATTATTAGAGCGTAAGGTTTTAGGATACATTCAGATTCGTAAGGGTCCTAATAAGGTCGGTTATTGTGGGATTGTTCAACCTTTTTCTGATGCTATTAAGTTATTTACTAAGGAGCAAACTTTTCCATCAGTCTCAAATTATTTACCTTATTATTTTTCTCCAATTTTTAGCCTATTCATTTCATTATTGATTTGGTCAATTATGCCTTTTTATTTTGGTTTATTTAGATTTGGTTTAGGGCTATTATTTTTTCTTTGTTGTACTAGTATTGGTGTTTATACTGTTATAATTGCTGGATGATCCTCGAATTCTGTTTATGCTTTATTAGGAGGTCTTCGTGCTGTTGCTCAAACTATTTCTTATGAGGTAAGCTTAGCTTTGATCTTGATTTCTTTTATTTTTTTGTCAAATGGCTATGATTTATTTTCTTTTTGTTTATATCAGAATATATTATGGTTTATATTTATTACTTTTCCATTAATAATTATTTGATTTGCTTCATCCTTAGCTGAAACTAATCGAACTCCTTTTGATTTTGCTGAAGGTGAGTCTGAGTTAGTTTCTGGATTTAATGTTGAATATAGAAGAGGTGGATTTGCATTAATTTTTATGGCAGAATATTCTAGTATTTTATTTATAAGTATACTATTTGTTATAGTGTTTTTAGGCGGTGATTTTTTTTCATTTTTATATATTTTTAAATTAGTAATAATTTCTTTTGCTTTTATTTGAATTCGTGGGACTTTACCGCGTTATCGTTATGATAAATTAATATATTTAGCCTGAAAGAGATTTTTACCAGTATCTTTAAATTATCTTATTTTCTTTGCTGGGATGAAGGTCCTTATTATTTCCTTTTTAGTTTAGTGTACAATTTTTAGTAAAACTAATAAGATAACTATATCTTTTCTTGTACTTTCAAAATACTTGCTTCTAAAAGCTTATTAGTTATTAAATGATTTCATCTCAAATCTTTATAATTAGAGGGTGAAGGATATAGAAAGCAAAATATAGCACAGTAAGAATTTGCCCTGTAATAATATAAGGATCCTCTACCGGTCGTGCTCCAATTCAGGTCAACAAAATAACAATTGATACTATAATTCAAAATAGTACTTGATTAACAGGGTAAAATTGAAGTCCCCGGAACTTTCTTTTCATTAAAGGTATAATGAATAGAATTGCAATAGATATAACTAATGCAATTACTCCCCCAAGTTTATTAGGGATTGACCGTAGAATAGCATAAGCAAATAAGAAATATCATTCTGGCTTAATATGCACAGGAGTAACTAGAGGATTAGCAGGGATAAAATTGTCAGGGTCTCCAAGTATATATGGATCAATTAATGATAATATAATTAATATTATAATTATAATTAAAAATCCTATAATGTCCTTTCATGAAAAATATGGGTGAAATGGGATTTTATCTGAATCACTATTAACTCCGATTGGGTTATTAGAGCCTGTCTGATGTAAAAATAATAAGTGTACTATTGTAGCAGCTGCTACAATAAAGGGAAGAATAAAATGAAAGGTGAAGAATCGAGTAAGAGTGGCATTATCTACTGCGAATCCACCTCACACTCATTGAACAAGAGTTGTTCCTAAATAAGGGATAGCAGATAATAGATTAGTAATAACAGTGGCCCCTCAGAATGATATTTGTCCCCATGGTAGAACATAACCTATAAATGCTGTTGCCATAACTAAAAATAAAATAATTACACCTACACTTCAGGTATGTATGTAATTATAGGAACCATAGTAAATATTTCGTCCAATATGGAGATAAATGCAAATAAAAAAGAAGGATGCCCCATTTGCGTGTAATGTTCGTAAAATTCATCCATAATTTACATCTCGGCAGATATGGTTTACTCTATTAAATGCTATATCAATGTTTGCAGTATAGTGTATAGCCAGAAATAATCCAGTTAAGATTTGGATAATTAGACATAATCCTAATAGAGATCCAAAATTTCATCAAATTGAAATATTTGAAGGAGTTGGTAAGTCTACTAAAGCATTATTAGCAATTTTAAATAGTGGGTGTTGAATTCGTAATGGTTTATTCATTAGTTTATTGGGCGCAGTGGTCCCTTGTTAAATCTAGTAATAGAGACAATTACAATTAGTGTTAAAAATAAATATAATACCAGAAATACAGTAATTATGGATGTAGGATTATTATATAAAGGAGATATAATTATTCTAGAACTACCTACATCTATTATTTTACTATTCATTATTAAAAGAGGGTCTATAAATATAGTTATTATAAATACTATAATGCAAGTTAATAAAATAAAAGTTGTAAGATATATACTTTTTTTGAATAATTCATTTGATGCAATTCTAGTTATATAGATAAATAGAACTAATATACCTCCAAGGAATACCAAAAATAAAATATATGAGAATCAAGAAGAATATGATATAAAACCTATTAAAATACATATTATTAGAGTCTGTGTTAATAGGATTATTCCTATATTTATAGGATGTCATATAGAAGAAAAGGCCATTCTGTTTAAGATTATTAATGTTATTGTAAGGATTTGTCTGATACAGAGAGTAGTTTAATTAAAATTTTAATTTTGGAGATTAAGGATGAACATATTGTTTCTCTCTGATGAAAGGGAGGGGAGGGGGAGTTTTTGGAGTGTTTCACTCTATTTTGGTTTACAAGACCAATGTTTTTATAAACTACAAAAACTAATGTTAATATTTTATGATTATTTATTTTATTTTTTTGTTTTATGTGGCTTATGGTCTTTTGTTTCTAAGAGAAAGCATTTGCTGTCTACTCTTTTGAGATTAGAATTTATTGTTCTTAGTTTATTTTTTTATGTGTTTTTTGTTTTACTTTTTTACTTTGAACTTTATTTTTTAATATATTTTTTGACTTTTGGTGTCTGTGAAGGTGCCTTAGGATTAGGCATTTTAGTATCAATAATTCGTAGACATGGTAATGATTATTTTAATTCTTTTAGAATATTGCAATGTTAAAGTTTCTTTTATTCATTATTTTTATGATCCCATTATGTTTTTTTGTTAACTATTGATTTTGTACTGTGTTATTATTTTGCTTGACTTTTTTATTTTTAATTGAAGGTTATATGAGTTTTCAATTTTGTAATATAAGTTATTATTTTGGTTATGATGTTCTTGGTTATGGTTTAATTTTTCTTAGATTTTGGATTTGTTGTTTAATATTTATGGCCAGTTCTTCTATTTATTTTAATAAGAATTTTGTTTCTTTTTTTATAGTAGGAGTCTTATTTTTACTTTTATTCTTATTATTTACTTTTATAAGATTAAATTTATTTATATTTTATTTGTTTTTTGAAAGTTCATTGATTCCTACTTTTTTCTTGGTTCTTGGTTGAGGTTATCAGCCTGAACGTTTACAGGCAGGTATCTATTTATTATTTTATACGTTATTTGCTTCTTTACCTTTATTAGTTTCTATTTTTAATGTAAATAGTAATTTTAATACTTTGAATATATTTATATTTAGTTATATTACTATAAGTGGGTTTGGAATTTTTACTTACATTTCTTTATTATTGGCATTTTTGGTTAAAATACCAATATTTATTTTTCATTTATGATTACCTAAGGCCCATGTTGAAGCCCCTATTTCTGGATCAATAATTTTAGCTGGGGTATTATTGAAACTAGGTGGTTATGGATTACTTCGTGTTTTTTCATTTATTAGTTACTTAGGAGTAAAGTTTAATTTTATATGAATAGGAATTTGTTTGGTAGGAGGTGTAATTGTTAGTTTAATTTGTTTATGTCAGGTGGATTTAAAGTCATTAATTGCCTATTCTTCAGTTGCGCATATAGGTATTGTTCTTGCGGGATTAATAACTCTCACTAATTGGGGGTTAAGAGGTTCTTATATATTAATATTAGCTCATGGTTTATGTTCTTCAGGTTTATTTTGTTTGGCTAATATTACTTATGAGCGTCTTGGTAGTCGTAGCCTTTTTATTAATAAGGGTTTAATTAACTTAATACCTAGAATGTGTTTATGATGATTCTTATTAAGTTCATGTAATATGGCCGCCCCTCCTAGAATGAATCTTCTCGGGGAGATTAGTTTATTAAATAGAATTTTAAGTTGAAGTTGGGTTAGAATAATTTCAATTATTTTTTTATCTTTTTTTAGAGCTGCTTATACTTTATATATATATAGTTATACACAGCACGGTAAAATTAGATCTACTATTTTTAGATGTAATTCGGGATTTTATCGTGAATATTTGCTTTTATTATTACATTGATTTCCTTTAAATTATATTATTTTAAAGACAGATTTATTTTTTAATTGATTATAATATTTACTTAAATAGTTTAAATAAAATTTTGATTTGTGGTGTCAAGGATGTAATTTTTTACTTTAGGTCATTAATTGACGTTTAAATGTATGCTATATTAGTTCTTTATTTTTATTTATTTTATCAATAATAAATTTATTTTTGGGTTTATATTTTTGTTTGTTTGACTTGTCTTATTTTATTGAGTGGGAAGTTGTTTCTTTGAATTCCATAAATATTGTGATGACATTCCTTTTTGATTATATATCTTTAGTGTTTATAGGGTTTGTTTTATTTATTTCTAGAATAGTTATTTTTTATAGTAATAATTATATGGAGGGTGATCCTTTTATTTCACGTTTTATTTTGTTAGTTCTTATATTTGTTCTTTCTATGATACTTTTAATTATTAGACCTAATATGATTTCAATTTTATTAGGGTGAGATGGGCTTGGGTTAATTTCTTATTTGTTGGTTATCTATTATCAGAATTTTAAGTCTTATAGTGCTGGAATATTAACTGTTTTATCAAATCGTTTAGGTGATGTCGCTTTTTTATTAAGAATTGCTTGAATATTAAATTATGGTAGTTGAAATTATATTTTTTATTTAAATTATATATTTAGTGAATTTGAAGGAATTATAATTTCTGTTTTGATGGTTTTTGCCGCTATAACTAAAAGAGCTCAGATTCCTTTTTCTTCTTGACTTCCTGCAGCCATAGCAGCACCTACTCCCGTTTCTTCCTTAGTTCATTCTTCTACTTTAGTTACTGCAGGAGTATACTTAATAATTCGGTTTAATGTTCTGGTAGTAGAAAGAGGTGCTGGAAAATATTTACTTTTAATTGGTGGTATAACTATATTTATGTCTGGTATTGGTGCTAATTATGAATTTGATTTAAAAAAGATTATTGCTCTATCTACATTAAGTCAGTTAGGGTTAATAATAAGTATTTTATCGATAGGATATCCTAATTTGGCATTTTTTCACCTTTTGACTCATGCTTTATTTAAGGCATTATTATTTATATGTGCTGGAGTTATTATTCATAACTTGGGTGATTGTCAAGATATTCGATTTATGGGGGGAATAATTAATTTTTTTCCTTTAACTTCATCGTGTTTTATGGTATCTAATTTGGCCTTGTGTGGATTTCCATTTTTGGCTGGGTTTTATTCTAAGGATTTAATTTTGGAAATATGTTTATTATCTAATTTGAATGTTATTAGTTTTATTTTATATTTTTTTTCTACTGGTTTAACAGCTTGTTATACTTTTCGTTTGATTTATTATTTAATAAGAGGTTCTTTTAATTATTCTACCTGTAATGGTATTAGAGATGACAGTTGATATATATTGAAGGGGATAATATTTATAGTTTTTATATCTATTATGGGGGGTAGAATTCTCAGATGAATTTTATTTAATATTCCTTCCATAATTTGTATACCTTTTTTGTATAAAACACTTGCTTTAATTGTTAGATTTACTGGTGCAATATTTGGTTATCAGATTTCGATAAGTTACTATTCTTCTTCCTTAATTTCAATATCTATAGTGTTTATTTCTTTTTTTCTTGGTAGAATATGATTTATACCTTATATTAGAACTCGTGGTGTTTATATTTACCCATTAAATTCAGGAGGATACTTTTTGAAGAGATTTGATCAGGGGTGATGTGAGTATTTTGGTGCCCAGGGGATGTATTCTATATTTAAAAATTTAACTGTCTTTGTTCAAAGATATCAGAATAATTTTTTAAAAACTTATTTAATATTATTTTTTATTTGATTAATTTTATTAATAATTCTTTATTATTTAGATAGCTTATATAAAGCTTAACATTGAAGCTGTTAAGAAGATTTTGAATCTCTAAATATTTATGAAAAGTTAACTTTTATTTTTACATTGAAAATGTAATGTTTTTATAAACTACATAAATAAGAGTATAAACGGAATTAAACCGCTAAAAATAGAAGTTAGCAGCTTCATTTTGATCAACATACTCTTTTAGTTGGAATTTAAATTCAATTTTATCATTAACAGTGATATGCCTCTCTTTGGCTTCAACTAATTTAAATAAGGATGATTTAACATCAAGATGATCAGGTCGAAACTGATTGCAAAATTCGCTTCTTATTTAAGGTAAGCTGAGTAAATCAGCACCTTTTGAATGCAAATCAAAAATTATAATTAACTATTACCCTATCTAGATCATTCTAAGGCTCCTTGATTTCATTCATGATATAGTCCTACTAATAAAATTACAATAAAGATTACTGATACTATCCCTCAGGATATAATTCTTGATGAATTAATTCTTTCAATTATGGGTAAGAGGATTGCGATTTCTACATCAAAAATTAAGAAAATTACTGCAATTAAAAAAAATCGGAGGGAAAAGGGGATTCGTGATTTATTAAAGGGGTCAAATCCGCATTCAAAAGGTGATCTTTTTTCACGGTCAACTACACTTTTTTTTGATAGAATTGATGCTAATATTATGATTACTGTTGTAATTATAATTAAAACTGTAGAAGTGATCAGGATTGAATTAATTATTTATCCTGAATTATTCAGACTTTTTGATTGGAAGTCAAATATACTTTTATATTAGATAAATATTTACCTCATCAGTAAATTGAAATATAAAGGAATAATCATACTACATCAACAAAATGCCAGTATCATGCTGCCGCTTCAAAGCCAAAGTGATGTGATGCTGAGAAGTGTTCTATGGAATGTCGTATTAAACATGCAGATAAGAATAGAGTACCAATAATTACATGAATTCCGTGGAATCCTGTTGCTATAAAGAATGTTGATCCGTAAACTGAATCAGCAATAGTAAATGGGGCTTCAATATATTCATATGCTTGTAGGATTGTGAAGTATACTCCTAATAATACAGTGAGGAATAATCCTTGTATTCCTTGACTATGATTTCCTTGTATTAATCTATGATGTGCTCATGTTACAGTAATTCCTGATGCTAGTAGAATAGATGTGTTAAGTATTGGGATTGATATTGGATCAAATGGTATAATTCCCTTTGGAGGTCATGTACTACCAATTTCTACTGTGGGAGAAAGGCTACTATGGAAATATGCTCAGAAAAATGATACAAAGAATAATACTTCTGATGAAATAAATAAAATTATTCCTCAACGTAATCCAATTACTACTGGATAAGTGTGTAATCCTTGATAAGTGCCCTCTCGTGTTACATCTCGTCATCATTGAATTATGGTTAAGATTAGTACTGAGGCTCTAATAAGCAACAAGTCATTATTATAAGTATGGAATCACTTCACTATTCCAGATGTTATTATTATTGCTCCGATTGCTCCTGTTAAAGGTCATGGTCTTTGATCTACTAAATGATATGGGTGATTATTATGATTAGACATTAGTTTACTTCTCTAGAATAAAGTGTTCTAAGAACTGCAAATACATAAGATTGAATAATTGACACTGCGGATTCTAAAAGTAATAATGCGATTTGAGTAATAATTAGCAGAGTTAAAATTGAATATGAAATTGATGTTCCTGTTCTCCCTAATAGTGTTATAAGTAAATGCCCAGCAATTATATTTGCTGCTAATCGTACTGCTAGGGTACCTGGTCGAATTACATTTCTGATCGTTTCAATACATACTATAAAAGGTATTAGTACTGAGGGTGTTCCTTGAGGAACTAAGTGGGCAAATATATGTTGAGTGTGATTGATTCACCCGTATACTATAAATCTAATTCATAGAGGTAAAGATAAAGTTAATGTAAATGCTAGATGACTTGTTCTAGTGAAAATATATGGGAATAACCCTATGAAATTATTGAACAGGATTAGTGAAAATACTGAAATGAATATAAACGTTGATCCATTTATGCTAGTTGGTCCTAACAAGGTTTTAAATTCGTTATGGAGTGTACTGGTTACAGTATTTCATAAGATTATTATTCGTGTTGGGATAAGTCAAAATATTATTGGTATAATAATGATTGCTATTATAGTTGAGGTTCAGTTTATTGATAGATTAAATATAGAAGTTGAAGGATCAAATACAGAAAATAGATTTGTTATCATGTTCAAGGGTTATTTTTAATTTCAATTTTTTTAGTTTGATCTGTCATATTAATGTGGGGGTTAAATAGATAGTAGTTTAATGTATTAATTACAATTAATATAAATGAAAAGAATATAAATAATAAAATTCATCTTATTGGTGCTATTTGAGGAATCAAGAAATACTAATTATTTAGTAATTTTAGTTTGACAGCCTAATGTTATTATTTAACTAATTTCTTCATTAGAAGTATTTCGTAACTTTACTATATTTTGGTTTAAGAGACCAATGCTTACTTTCAGCCATCTAATGATGCCTCACTCATGTTTTGAATTCAGTTAATAAAAGATTTAATATTCACTCTTTCAATCATGATTGGTATAAATCTGTGATTAGCTCCACAAATTTCTGAACACTGACCAAAAAAGATTCCAGGACGATTAATAAAGAATCTTGTTTGGTTTAACCGTCCTGGTGTTGCATCAACCTTAATTCCTAATGCCGGAATAGTTCATGAATGCAATACATCTGCTGCAGTAATTAGAATACGGATTTGAGTTTGCATAGGCAAGGTAGTTCGGTTATCTACTTCTAATAGTCGTAATCCGCCTACTTCTATTTCATTATATGGAATTATATACGAGTCAAATTCAACTTGTTTAAAGTCTGAATATTCATATCTTCAGTATCATTGATGTCCTACTGTTTTTAATGTAACAGATGGTTCACTTACTTCATCCAGTAAATATAGTAATCGTAGTGAGGGTATGGCAATAATTAAAAGAACAAATATAGGTAAAATAGTTCAAGCAGTTTCAATTTTTTGTCCGTCTAGTAGATTTCGATTAATATCCTTATTAAAAAATATTGCCGCTGGAATGTAAGCTACTAATATAGTAATAGCAGTTAAAACTATCATAGTATGATCATGGAAGTAGTGTAATTGTTCTATTATAGGTGATGCAGCATCTTGAAAATTTAATTGGGCTCATGTTGCCATTTTTAATGAAAGGATATTCCTTTATGGATGGAGCTTAAATCCATAGCACTTTTCTGCCACATTAAAACTTTAATAGGATTGGTAATTCAGCATAGCTATGTTCTATAGGAGGTAATTTTTGATATCATTCAATGGAAGTATTTACATTTAATGTTCTTAGTACTTGTCGTTGTGAAACTATAGCTTCTCATATAATGTAGATTAATAGGACCACTCCAATTAATGAAATTGTTCTACCAAGGGATGATATAATATTTCAAGCTGTATATGCATCAGGATAATCTGAGTATCGTCGTGGTATACCACTTAATCCAAGGAAATGTTGTGGGAAAAATGTTAAGTTTACTCCAATAAATATAATTAAAAATTGTGCCTTTAATAGATAGTTATTAAATGTTACTCCTGTAAATAAAGGAAATCAGTGAACTAATCCTCCTATAATTGCAAATACTGCCCCTATAGACAAGACATAGTGAAAGTGGGCTACCACATAATATGTATCGTGTAAGGTAATATCAATTGATGAATTTGCTAAAACTACTCCTGTTAGACCACCAATTGTAAATAGGAATACAAATCCCAATGCTCATAGAAGTGATGGACTATAAGAAAATTGAGTTCCGTGAAGGGTTGCTAATCATCTAAAAATTTTAATCCCAGTAGGGACAGCAATAACTATTGTAGCTGAAGTAAAATAAGCTCGTGTGTCTACATCTATTCCTACGGTAAATATATGATGTGCTCATACGACAAATCCGAGAATTCCAATTGCTACTATTGCGTAGATTATACCAAGGGCTCCAAATGTTTCCTTTTTACCTCTTTCTTGAGCAATAATATGAGAAATTATTCCAAAACCAGGAAGAATTAAAATATAAACTTCTGGGTGACCAAAGAATCAAAACAGGTGTTGATATAGAATAGGGTCTCCACCCCCTGCAGGGTCGAAAAAGGATGTATTAATGTTTCGGTCAGTTAGTAGTATTGTAATGGCTCCAGCTAATACTGGTAATGATAGTAATAATAAAACTGCTGTAATTACTACAGCCCATACAAATAATGGTATTTGATCTATTTTTATACCTGGGGACTTTATATTAATTACGGTTGTAATAAAATTAATAGCTCCTAAAATTGAGGAAACTCCTGCTAAGTGTAGTGAGAAAATAGTTAAGTCTACAGAGGCTCCAGCATGTGCAATTGATCCTGCTAGAGGGGGATAAACAGTTCATCCTGTTCCAGCACCTCTTTCTACTACTCTTCTGGCTAAAAGTAGTGTAAATGAGGGTGGTAAAAGTCAAAATCTTATATTATTTATTCGTGGGAATGCCATATCAGGTGCCCCTAATATTAAAGGTACTAATCAGTTTCCAAAACCACCAATTATAATAGGTATTACTATGAAGAAAATTATTACAAAGGCGTGTGCAGTTACAATAACATTGTAAATTTGATCATCTCCAATTAGAGATCCGGGCTGTCCTAACTCAATTCGAATTAAAACTCTTAATGCCGTACCAATTATTCCTGCCCATGCTCCAAAGATTAAGTATAAGGTTCCAATGTCCTTATGATTAGTAGAAAATAGCCATCGTCGCAATTACTTACTTATATATTATGACCCCAAATATATTTGGTAAGATGGTCGAGACTTAGGCGATAGACTGTAAATCTATATAGGAGGGATAACCTCTTTTACCAGTCTTATATTCAATCTATGATTTTAGACTGCAATTCTAAAGGTGTAGATATAATCTACTAAGACTTACAAGAATTTACTTATATTTTTAACTTTGAAGGTTAATTGTTTTGTTAACATAAAGTCTTAATATATTACTAGTCATGTTGTGATTGGAATACCAATAATAGATAATATTATGAATAAACTAATTATTTCAGATGAAGTCTTTGTTGAATTTCATTTGAGCTCTTGATTTATAAATATAAATGATCTAAATATTAATCGCATATAAAAATATAAAGTTATTAATGTGGTCATAACTATAAAAATTAACATAAAGAAATATCCTTGTCTAGATAGAGTTTGGATAACAATTCACTTGGGTAAAAATCCTAAAAATGGAGGTAGGCCCGCTAGTGAAAGTATTCTAATTATTATTGAAAATTTAATTAAAGGATTATTTTTAATATAAAATGCTTGTGATAAGTAAAATATTGACTGACTATAAAATAAATAGATTATGGCTAAATTTATAAAAGAATAAATAGTGAAATAAAATAATCATAGATTATTTCTGATTATTATTGAAGATAATATTCATCCTAGATGTCTAATAGATGAATATGCCATAATTTTACGTATAGAATTTTGGTTTAATCCACCGACTGATCCAATAAATGTAGATATAAAGATTACTATAATTATTAGATTATTTATTATTTTATATGAGATTAAGATGAAGGGGGCTAGTTTTTGTCATGTTATTAGAATAAAGCAATTTACTCAATCAATCCCTTCTATTACCCCCGGGAATCAAAAATGAAAGGGGGCTGCTCCTATTTTCATTAATAACGCACTAGAAATTAAGTATGATGAATAGTTATTTATTGAAATATCAATTATTTCATTTATAAGTACAGCAATCAAGAATAAAATAGAAGCTATTGCTTGTACCAAGAAATATTTTATTGCTGATTCAGTTTCATAACCAGACTTATTTTTGTTAATTAAGGGAATAAAGGACAATAAATTTATTTCTAGTCCTATTCATATTCCTAGTCAGGAAGAGGAGGATAATGAGATTATTGTACCTGAAATTAAGCTTGCAGTGAATACGAAATTGGATGGATTAAGTAAAATTAAAAAGAGGAAGATTATTACTTCCATAAAAAGGGTATGAGCCTATTAGCTTAATTAGCTTATCTTTTTATACTTTAGTGTAAGATGCACAGGAATTTTTGATGTTCTTAGAGTAGTTTAATTCTACAATGTATAATAAGAGTAGAGCAATCTACATGATTTATTCTATCAAAATAACCCTTTTGTCAGGCATCTTATTTTATATATAAAAAAATAGAATTTTTACTTAAATTATATATTTAAATTATAATGTCATTAGTAATATAATTAGTATAATTTATACTAAAGTAACGACTATAATACTAAATATAGCACCATTAAATATATCTATCTTACCAATAATTAAATAAGAATTATTATAAATAAAATTTTTGATATATATATATATAAAATATTTATATTAATATAATCATTTATTAAATAAATAAATATAGCACCATTAAATATATCTATCTTACCAATAATTAAATAAGAATTATTATAAATAAAATTTTTGATATATATATATATAAAATATTTATATTAATATAATCATTTATTAAATAAATAAATATAGCACCATTAAATATATCTATCTTACCAATAATTAAATAAGAATTATTATAAATAAAATTTTTGATATATATATATATAAAATATTTATATTAATATAATCATTTATTAAATAAATAAATATAGCACCATTAAATATATCTATCTTACCAATAATTAAATAAGAATTATTATAAATAAAATTTTTGATATATATATATATAAAATATTTATATTAATATAATCATTTATTAAATAAATAAATATAGCACCATTAAATATATCTATCTTACCAATAATTAAATAAGAATTATTATAAATAAAATTTTTGATATATATATATATAAAATATTTATATTAATATAATCATTTATTAAATAAATAAATATAGCACCATTAAATATATCTATCTTACCAATAATTAAATAAGAATTATTATAAATAAAATTTTTGATATATATATATAAAATATTTATATTAATATAATCATTTATTAAATAAATAAATATAGCACCATTAAATATATCTATCTTACCAATAATTAAATAAGAATTATTATAAATAAAATTTTTGATATATATATATATAAAATATTTATATTAATATAATCATTTATTAAATAAATATAGCACCATTAAATATATCTATCTTACCAATAATTAAATAAGAATTATTATAAATAAAATTTTTGATATATACTATTTATTATTCTAATACATAATAATTAAATAGTTAAATGACAAATAAATTGTTATTAATATTACATGAAACATTAAGGGAGTATGACCCCCTCCTTTGATGTTAAAAAAGGAGGGGGGGAAAATCGTTTAAAAATCAGTACTATTTATTTTTACATAATTTATTTGGTATTTTCATAGAATTTGATATAAATTTTATTTTTATTCAATTAAAGTTTTATTCTTGCTGAAATATTCATTATATGGTTACATCATATACTAATTATTATTTAATATTTTATATTGTAGTGGTGAGTTTTATTTTTTAATGAAAGTTAGATATAGAAATTCATATATTTTCGGTCAAAATCGTGCCAGCCTCCGCGGTTATACGTGAGAGAGAAATGAATATTATTGGTTTAACAGGCAAATATTCCATTCCTTTGAATTTAACATTTTTAGGTGAAATTTTAATTTTATTAGATAAAGGTATAAATTGATTCTGTGAAATTTAATTTAAAAACAAGGATTAGATACCCTTTTATATTAAATGTAATAATGAGCCAGGGTAGTAATAGTTATGTTCTTGAAACCCAAAGAATTTGGCGGTATTTTATTCTTTTTAGAGGAACCTGTCCCTTAATTGATAATCCACGATGAAAATTTACTTATTTTTGTATTCAGCTTGTATACCTCCGTCATCAGAGTATCTTTTGAAAGTTAATATTCTAGTAATACAAAATATAATATGTCAGGTCAAGGTGCAGCTTATAAATAAGTGGTGATGGGTTACAATAAATTTATTTATACGGATTAATATTATTAATGAATATTATAAAGGAGGATTTAAAAGTAAAATTACTTTCTTGGTAATTTGATTTTAGCTCTAAAATATGCACACATCGCCCGTCGCTCTTATTTTAAAATAAGATAAGTCGTAACATAGTAGGTGTACCGGAAGGTGTACCTAGAAAGGTATACAAATTAGAGCTTGATAGAAAGCATTTCATTTACACTGAAAAATTAACTGTGCAATTCAGTTTAATTTGATAATTATTATCTTACTTTATTTTATATTTAAAATTTTGAGAAATATCTTTGATTTTTGTAACCTAAAGATAAAAGAATTTTTGTTATAGTAAATTAGTACTGTGAAGGAATAGATTAAATAATTAAAATTTAGTTTTTTATAAGTATACTTTATTTGTAGTACCTTTTGTATCAGGGTTAATCAAATATATTAATTTATATTTTTATCTCGATTTTAAAAGAGCTAATTTAATATTTTAGTTAATGTTTCATAATTATTAAAAATATAATTTAGAGGAGAAATTTTATTCGGTTTTAAAGGTATCTGGTTTTTTAAGAATTAAATTGAATTTAGCTTTAATATTTAATTTTTATATTTATTTATATATTATTTATTAAGGGTAAGATTATAGGGGATAAGCTCTGTATTTTTCTATAAATTTTATTTTGACTTATTTTTGTAGGGTTAAAATTATCCATCATTAGAGAGTGTGTTATAATTTATATATGTATTTAATCAATTTTATTATTTTTAGTTTTTTATTAAAATATCATAATTAATTTTATATTTTGAGCAATAATGATTAAATTAGTATAAATATTTGTTTATTATTTTATTTAAGTAATGATAATATAAGGAACTCGGCAAATATAATTCTCGCCTGTTTAACAAAAACATGTCCTTTTGATTTAGTATTTAAGGTCTGACCTGCCCAGTGATTAATTTAACGGCCGCGGTATACTGACCGTGCAAAGGTAGCATAATCATTAGTCTTTTAATAGAGGGCTGGAATGAAAGGTTTAACGAGGAATTGACTGTCTCATATTATTTATTTTAAAATTTAATTTTTTAGTTAAAAAGCTAAAATAATGTTGGAAGACGAGAAGACCCTATAGATCTTTATATAATATTATTGATTTATTTTTAAATAATTGTATTTAAATAATATTATATTTTGTTGGGGTGACAAAAATATACATTTAACTTTTTTATTTATATAACATTGATTTATGATTATTAGATCCATTATTAGTGATTATTAGATTAAGTTACCTTAGGGATAACAGCGTAATCCTCCTCCAGAGTTCATATTTACAGGATGGGCTTGCGACCTCGATGTTGGATTAAGATAATAATTAGGTGTAGCCGCTTAATTTATAGGTCTGTTCGACCTTTAAATTCTTACATGATCTGAGTTCAGACCGGTTTAAGCCAGGTCGGTTTCTATCTCCAATTTTAATCAGTTCTTAGTACGAAAGGACCAGAATTGTGAAATATTTTTTTTTGTTGATTAATATTACTATTTTGGCAGAAAAGTGCCATGAATTTAGAATTCATAAATATAAGAAGATCTTATAGATAGTACTTGCAGCTTAATGATATAGTTTTGTTATTATTGGAAGGGTTAATTTTATTTATTTGTGTATTAGTAGGTGTAGCCTTTTTAACATTATTAGAGCGTAAGGTTTTAGGATACATTCAGATTCGTAAGGGTCCTAATAAGGTCGGTTATTGTGGGATTGTTCAACCTTTTTCTGATGCTATTAAGTTATTTACTAAGGAGCAAACTTTTCCATCAGTCTCAAATTATTTACCTTATTATTTTTCTCCAATTTTTAGCCTATTCATTTCATTATTGATTTGGTCAATTATGCCTTTTTATTTTGGTTTATTTAGATTTGGTTTAGGGCTATTATTTTTTCTTTGTTGTACTAGTATTGGTGTTTATACTGTTATAATTGCTGGATGATCCTCGAATTCTGTTTATGCTTTATTAGGAGGTCTTCGTGCTGTTGCTCAAACTATTTCTTATGAGGTAAGCTTAGCTTTGATCTTGATTTCTTTTATTTTTTTGTCAAATGGCTATGATTTATTTTCTTTTTGTTTATATCAGAATATATTATGGTTTATATTTATTACTTTTCCATTAATAATTATTTGATTTGCTTCATCCTTAGCTGAAACTAATCGAACTCCTTTTGATTTTGCTGAAGGTGAGTCTGAGTTAGTTTCTGGATTTAATGTTGAATATAGAAGAGGTGGATTTGCATTAATTTTTATGGCAGAATATTCTAGTATTTTATTTATAAGTATACTATTTGTTATAGTGTTTTTAGGCGGTGATTTTTTTTCATTTTTATATATTTTTAAATTAGTAATAATTTCTTTTGCTTTTATTTGAATTCGTGGGACTTTACCGCGTTATCGTTATGATAAATTAATATATTTAGCCTGAAAGAGATTTTTACCAGTATCTTTAAATTATCTTATTTTCTTTGCTGGGATGAAGGTCCTTATTATTTCCTTTTTAGTTTAGTGTACAATTTTTAGTAAAACTAATAAGATAACTATATCTTTTCTTGTACTTTCAAAATACTTGCTTCTAAAAGCTTATTAGTTATTAAATGATTTCATCTCAAATCTTTATAATTAGAGGGTGAAGGATATAGAAAGCAAAATATAGCACAGTAAGAATTTGCCCTGTAATAATATAAGGATCCTCTACCGGTCGTGCTCCAATTCAGGTCAACAAAATAACAATTGATACTATAATTCAAAATAGTACTTGATTAACAGGGTAAAATTGAAGTCCCCGGAACTTTCTTTTCATTAAAGGTATAATGAATAGAATTGCAATAGATATAACTAATGCAATTACTCCCCCAAGTTTATTAGGGATTGACCGTAGAATAGCATAAGCAAATAAGAAATATCATTCTGGCTTAATATGCACAGGAGTAACTAGAGGATTAGCAGGGATAAAATTGTCAGGGTCTCCAAGTATATATGGATCAATTAATGATAATATAATTAATATTATAATTATAATTAAAAATCCTATAATGTCCTTTCATGAAAAATATGGGTGAAATGGGATTTTATCTGAATCACTATTAACTCCGATTGGGTTATTAGAGCCTGTCTGATGTAAAAATAATAAGTGTACTATTGTAGCAGCTGCTACAATAAAGGGAAGAATAAAATGAAAGGTGAAGAATCGAGTAAGAGTGGCATTATCTACTGCGAATCCACCTCACACTCATTGAACAAGAGTTGTTCCTAAATAAGGGATAGCAGATAATAGATTAGTAATAACAGTGGCCCCTCAGAATGATATTTGTCCCCATGGTAGAACATAACCTATAAATGCTGTTGCCATAACTAAAAATAAAATAATTACACCTACACTTCAGGTATGTATGTAATTATAGGAACCATAGTAAATATTTCGTCCAATATGGAGATAAATGCAAATAAAAAAGAAGGATGCCCCATTTGCGTGTAATGTTCGTAAAATTCATCCATAATTTACATCTCGGCAGATATGGTTTACTCTATTAAATGCTATATCAATGTTTGCAGTATAGTGTATAGCCAGAAATAATCCAGTTAAGATTTGGATAATTAGACATAATCCTAATAGAGATCCAAAATTTCATCAAATTGAAATATTTGAAGGAGTTGGTAAGTCTACTAAAGCATTATTAGCAATTTTAAATAGTGGGTGTTGAATTCGTAATGGTTTATTCATTAGTTTATTGGGCGCAGTGGTCCCTTGTTAAATCTAGTAATAGAGACAATTACAATTAGTGTTAAAAATAAATATAATACCAGAAATACAGTAATTATGGATGTAGGATTATTATATAAAGGAGATATAATTATTCTAGAACTACCTACATCTATTATTTTACTATTCATTATTAAAAGAGGGTCTATAAATATAGTTATTATAAATACTATAATGCAAGTTAATAAAATAAAAGTTGTAAGATATATACTTTTTTTGAATAATTCATTTGATGCAATTCTAGTTATATAGATAAATAGAACTAATATACCTCCAAGGAATACCAAAAATAAAATATATGAGAATCAAGAAGAATATGATATAAAACCTATTAAAATACATATTATTAGAGTCTGTGTTAATAGGATTATTCCTATATTTATAGGATGTCATATAGAAGAAAAGGCCATTCTGTTTAAGATTATTAATGTTATTGTAAGGATTTGTCTGATACAGAGAGTAGTTTAATTAAAATTTTAATTTTGGAGATTAAGGATGAACATATTGTTTCTCTCTGATGAAAGGGAGGGGAGGGGGAGTTTTTGGAGTGTTTCACTCTATTTTGGTTTACAAGACCAATGTTTTTATAAACTACAAAAACTAATGTTAATATTTTATGATTATTTATTTTATTTTTTTGTTTTATGTGGCTTATGGTCTTTTGTTTCTAAGAGAAAGCATTTGCTGTCTACTCTTTTGAGATTAGAATTTATTGTTCTTAGTTTATTTTTTTATGTGTTTTTTGTTTTACTTTTTTACTTTGAACTTTATTTTTTAATATATTTTTTGACTTTTGGTGTCTGTGAAGGTGCCTTAGGATTAGGCATTTTAGTATCAATAATTCGTAGACATGGTAATGATTATTTTAATTCTTTTAGAATATTGCAATGTTAAAGTTTCTTTTATTCATTATTTTTATGATCCCATTATGTTTTTTTGTTAACTATTGATTTTGTACTGTGTTATTATTTTGCTTGACTTTTTTATTTTTAATTGAAGGTTATATGAGTTTTCAATTTTGTAATATAAGTTATTATTTTGGTTATGATGTTCTTGGTTATGGTTTAATTTTTCTTAGATTTTGGATTTGTTGTTTAATATTTATGGCCAGTTCTTCTATTTATTTTAATAAGAATTTTGTTTCTTTTTTTATAGTAGGAGTCTTATTTTTACTTTTATTCTTATTATTTACTTTTATAAGATTAAATTTATTTATATTTTATTTGTTTTTTGAAAGTTCATTGATTCCTACTTTTTTCTTGGTTCTTGGTTGAGGTTATCAGCCTGAACGTTTACAGGCAGGTATCTATTTATTATTTTATACGTTATTTGCTTCTTTACCTTTATTAGTTTCTATTTTTAATGTAAATAGTAATTTTAATACTTTGAATATATTTATATTTAGTTATATTACTATAAGTGGGTTTGGAATTTTTACTTACATTTCTTTATTATTGGCATTTTTGGTTAAAATACCAATATTTATTTTTCATTTATGATTACCTAAGGCCCATGTTGAAGCCCCTATTTCTGGATCAATAATTTTAGCTGGGGTATTATTGAAACTAGGTGGTTATGGATTACTTCGTGTTTTTTCATTTATTAGTTACTTAGGAGTAAAGTTTAATTTTATATGAATAGGAATTTGTTTGGTAGGAGGTGTAATTGTTAGTTTAATTTGTTTATGTCAGGTGGATTTAAAGTCATTAATTGCCTATTCTTCAGTTGCGCATATAGGTATTGTTCTTGCGGGATTAATAACTCTCACTAATTGGGGGTTAAGAGGTTCTTATATATTAATATTAGCTCATGGTTTATGTTCTTCAGGTTTATTTTGTTTGGCTAATATTACTTATGAGCGTCTTGGTAGTCGTAGCCTTTTTATTAATAAGGGTTTAATTAACTTAATACCTAGAATGTGTTTATGATGATTCTTATTAAGTTCATGTAATATGGCCGCCCCTCCTAGAATGAATCTTCTCGGGGAGATTAGTTTATTAAATAGAATTTTAAGTTGAAGTTGGGTTAGAATAATTTCAATTATTTTTTTATCTTTTTTTAGAGCTGCTTATACTTTATATATATATAGTTATACACAGCACGGTAAAATTAGATCTACTATTTTTAGATGTAATTCGGGATTTTATCGTGAATATTTGCTTTTATTATTACATTGATTTCCTTTAAATTATATTATTTTAAAGACAGATTTATTTTTTAATTGATTATAATATTTACTTAAATAGTTTAAATAAAATTTTGATTTGTGGTGTCAAGGATGTAATTTTTTACTTTAGGTCATTAATTGACGTTTAAATGTATGCTATATTAGTTCTTTATTTTTATTTATTTTATCAATAATAAATTTATTTTTGGGTTTATATTTTTGTTTGTTTGACTTGTCTTATTTTATTGAGTGGGAAGTTGTTTCTTTGAATTCCATAAATATTGTGATGACATTCCTTTTTGATTATATATCTTTAGTGTTTATAGGGTTTGTTTTATTTATTTCTAGAATAGTTATTTTTTATAGTAATAATTATATGGAGGGTGATCCTTTTATTTCACGTTTTATTTTGTTAGTTCTTATATTTGTTCTTTCTATGATACTTTTAATTATTAGACCTAATATGATTTCAATTTTATTAGGGTGAGATGGGCTTGGGTTAATTTCTTATTTGTTGGTTATCTATTATCAGAATTTTAAGTCTTATAGTGCTGGAATATTAACTGTTTTATCAAATCGTTTAGGTGATGTCGCTTTTTTATTAAGAATTGCTTGAATATTAAATTATGGTAGTTGAAATTATATTTTTTATTTAAATTATATATTTAGTGAATTTGAAGGAATTATAATTTCTGTTTTGATGGTTTTTGCCGCTATAACTAAAAGAGCTCAGATTCCTTTTTCTTCTTGACTTCCTGCAGCCATAGCAGCACCTACTCCCGTTTCTTCCTTAGTTCATTCTTCTACTTTAGTTACTGCAGGAGTATACTTAATAATTCGGTTTAATGTTCTGGTAGTAGAAAGAGGTGCTGGAAAATATTTACTTTTAATTGGTGGTATAACTATATTTATGTCTGGTATTGGTGCTAATTATGAATTTGATTTAAAAAAGATTATTGCTCTATCTACATTAAGTCAGTTAGGGTTAATAATAAGTATTTTATCGATAGGATATCCTAATTTGGCATTTTTTCACCTTTTGACTCATGCTTTATTTAAGGCATTATTATTTATATGTGCTGGAGTTATTATTCATAACTTGGGTGATTGTCAAGATATTCGATTTATGGGGGGAATAATTAATTTTTTTCCTTTAACTTCATCGTGTTTTATGGTATCTAATTTGGCCTTGTGTGGATTTCCATTTTTGGCTGGGTTTTATTCTAAGGATTTAATTTTGGAAATATGTTTATTATCTAATTTGAATGTTATTAGTTTTATTTTATATTTTTTTTCTACTGGTTTAACAGCTTGTTATACTTTTCGTTTGATTTATTATTTAATAAGAGGTTCTTTTAATTATTCTACCTGTAATGGTATTAGAGATGACAGTTGATATATATTGAAGGGGATAATATTTATAGTTTTTATATCTATTATGGGGGGTAGAATTCTCAGATGAATTTTATTTAATATTCCTTCCATAATTTGTATACCTTTTTTGTATAAAACACTTGCTTTAATTGTTAGATTTACTGGTGCAATATTTGGTTATCAGATTTCGATAAGTTACTATTCTTCTTCCTTAATTTCAATATCTATAGTGTTTATTTCTTTTTTTCTTGGTAGAATATGATTTATACCTTATATTAGAACTCGTGGTGTTTATATTTACCCATTAAATTCAGGAGGATACTTTTTGAAGAGATTTGATCAGGGGTGATGTGAGTATTTTGGTGCCCAGGGGATGTATTCTATATTTAAAAATTTAACTGTCTTTGTTCAAAGATATCAGAATAATTTTTTAAAAACTTATTTAATATTATTTTTTATTTGATTAATTTTATTAATAATTCTTTATTATTTAGATAGCTTATATAAAGCTTAACATTGAAGCTGTTAAGAAGATTTTGAATCTCTAAATATTTATGAAAAGTTAACTTTTATTTTTACATTGAAAATGTAATGTTTTTATAAACTACATAAATAAGAGTATAAACGGAATTAAACCGCTAAAAATAGAAGTTAGCAGCTTCATTTTGATCAACATACTCTTTTAGTTGGAATTTAAATTCAATTTTATCATTAACAGTGATATGCCTCTCTTTGGCTTCAACTAATTTAAATAAGGATGATTTAACATCAAGATGATCAGGTCGAAACTGATTGCAAAATTCGCTTCTTATTTAAGGTAAGCTGAGTAAATCAGCACCTTTTGAATGCAAATCAAAAATTATAATTAACTATTACCCTATCTAGATCATTCTAAGGCTCCTTGATTTCATTCATGATATAGTCCTACTAATAAAATTACAATAAAGATTACTGATACTATCCCTCAGGATATAATTCTTGATGAATTAATTCTTTCAATTATGGGTAAGAGGATTGCGATTTCTACATCAAAAATTAAGAAAATTACTGCAATTAAAAAAAATCGGAGGGAAAAGGGGATTCGTGATTTATTAAAGGGGTCAAATCCGCATTCAAAAGGTGATCTTTTTTCACGGTCAACTACACTTTTTTTTGATAGAATTGATGCTAATATTATGATTACTGTTGTAATTATAATTAAAACTGTAGAAGTGATCAGGATTGAATTAATTATTTATCCTGAATTATTCAGACTTTTTGATTGGAAGTCAAATATACTTTTATATTAGATAAATATTTACCTCATCAGTAAATTGAAATATAAAGGAATAATCATACTACATCAACAAAATGCCAGTATCATGCTGCCGCTTCAAAGCCAAAGTGATGTGATGCTGAGAAGTGTTCTATGGAATGTCGTATTAAACATGCAGATAAGAATAGAGTACCAATAATTACATGAATTCCGTGGAATCCTGTTGCTATAAAGAATGTTGATCCGTAAACTGAATCAGCAATAGTAAATGGGGCTTCAATATATTCATATGCTTGTAGGATTGTGAAGTATACTCCTAATAATACAGTGAGGAATAATCCTTGTATTCCTTGACTATGATTTCCTTGTATTAATCTATGATGTGCTCATGTTACAGTAATTCCTGATGCTAGTAGAATAGATGTGTTAAGTATTGGGATTGATATTGGATCAAATGGTATAATTCCCTTTGGAGGTCATGTACTACCAATTTCTACTGTGGGAGAAAGGCTACTATGGAAATATGCTCAGAAAAATGATACAAAGAATAATACTTCTGATGAAATAAATAAAATTATTCCTCAACGTAATCCAATTACTACTGGATAAGTGTGTAATCCTTGATAAGTGCCCTCTCGTGTTACATCTCGTCATCATTGAATTATGGTTAAGATTAGTACTGAGGCTCTAATAAGCAACAAGTCATTATTATAAGTATGGAATCACTTCACTATTCCAGATGTTATTATTATTGCTCCGATTGCTCCTGTTAAAGGTCATGGTCTTTGATCTACTAAATGATATGGGTGATTATTATGATTAGACATTAGTTTACTTCTCTAGAATAAAGTGTTCTAAGAACTGCAAATACATAAGATTGAATAATTGACACTGCGGATTCTAAAAGTAATAATGCGATTTGAGTAATAATTAGCAGAGTTAAAATTGAATATGAAATTGATGTTCCTGTTCTCCCTAATAGTGTTATAAGTAAATGCCCAGCAATTATATTTGCTGCTAATCGTACTGCTAGGGTACCTGGTCGAATTACATTTCTGATCGTTTCAATACATACTATAAAAGGTATTAGTACTGAGGGTGTTCCTTGAGGAACTAAGTGGGCAAATATATGTTGAGTGTGATTGATTCACCCGTATACTATAAATCTAATTCATAGAGGTAAAGATAAAGTTAATGTAAATGCTAGATGACTTGTTCTAGTGAAAATATATGGGAATAACCCTATGAAATTATTGAACAGGATTAGTGAAAATACTGAAATGAATATAAACGTTGATCCATTTATGCTAGTTGGTCCTAACAAGGTTTTAAATTCGTTATGGAGTGTACTGGTTACAGTATTTCATAAGATTATTATTCGTGTTGGGATAAGTCAAAATATTATTGGTATAATAATGATTGCTATTATAGTTGAGGTTCAGTTTATTGATAGATTAAATATAGAAGTTGAAGGATCAAATACAGAAAATAGATTTGTTATCATGTTCAAGGGTTATTTTTAATTTCAATTTTTTTAGTTTGATCTGTCATATTAATGTGGGGGTTAAATAGATAGTAGTTTAATGTATTAATTACAATTAATATAAATGAAAAGAATATAAATAATAAAATTCATCTTATTGGTGCTATTTGAGGAATCAAGAAATACTAATTATTTAGTAATTTTAGTTTGACAGCCTAATGTTATTATTTAACTAATTTCTTCATTAGAAGTATTTCGTAACTTTACTATATTTTGGTTTAAGAGACCAATGCTTACTTTCAGCCATCTAATGATGCCTCACTCATGTTTTGAATTCAGTTAATAAAAGATTTAATATTCACTCTTTCAATCATGATTGGTATAAATCTGTGATTAGCTCCACAAATTTCTGAACACTGACCAAAAAAGATTCCAGGACGATTAATAAAGAATCTTGTTTGGTTTAACCGTCCTGGTGTTGCATCAACCTTAATTCCTAATGCCGGAATAGTTCATGAATGCAATACATCTGCTGCAGTAATTAGAATACGGATTTGAGTTTGCATAGGCAAGGTAGTTCGGTTATCTACTTCTAATAGTCGTAATCCGCCTACTTCTATTTCATTATATGGAATTATATACGAGTCAAATTCAACTTGTTTAAAGTCTGAATATTCATATCTTCAGTATCATTGATGTCCTACTGTTTTTAATGTAACAGATGGTTCACTTACTTCATCCAGTAAATATAGTAATCGTAGTGAGGGTATGGCAATAATTAAAAGAACAAATATAGGTAAAATAGTTCAAGCAGTTTCAATTTTTTGTCCGTCTAGTAGATTTCGATTAATATCCTTATTAAAAAATATTGCCGCTGGAATGTAAGCTACTAATATAGTAATAGCAGTTAAAACTATCATAGTATGATCATGGAAGTAGTGTAATTGTTCTATTATAGGTGATGCAGCATCTTGAAAATTTAATTGGGCTCATGTTGCCATTTTTAATGAAAGGATATTCCTTTATGGATGGAGCTTAAATCCATAGCACTTTTCTGCCACATTAAAACTTTAATAGGATTGGTAATTCAGCATAGCTATGTTCTATAGGAGGTAATTTTTGATATCATTCAATGGAAGTATTTACATTTAATGTTCTTAGTACTTGTCGTTGTGAAACTATAGCTTCTCATATAATGTAGATTAATAGGACCACTCCAATTAATGAAATTGTTCTACCAAGGGATGATATAATATTTCAAGCTGTATATGCATCAGGATAATCTGAGTATCGTCGTGGTATACCACTTAATCCAAGGAAATGTTGTGGGAAAAATGTTAAGTTTACTCCAATAAATATAATTAAAAATTGTGCCTTTAATAGATAGTTATTAAATGTTACTCCTGTAAATAAAGGAAATCAGTGAACTAATCCTCCTATAATTGCAAATACTGCCCCTATAGACAAGACATAGTGAAAGTGGGCTACCACATAATATGTATCGTGTAAGGTAATATCAATTGATGAATTTGCTAAAACTACTCCTGTTAGACCACCAATTGTAAATAGGAATACAAATCCCAATGCTCATAGAAGTGATGGACTATAAGAAAATTGAGTTCCGTGAAGGGTTGCTAATCATCTAAAAATTTTAATCCCAGTAGGGACAGCAATAACTATTGTAGCTGAAGTAAAATAAGCTCGTGTGTCTACATCTATTCCTACGGTAAATATATGATGTGCTCATACGACAAATCCGAGAATTCCAATTGCTACTATTGCGTAGATTATACCAAGGGCTCCAAATGTTTCCTTTTTACCTCTTTCTTGAGCAATAATATGAGAAATTATTCCAAAACCAGGAAGAATTAAAATATAAACTTCTGGGTGACCAAAGAATCAAAACAGGTGTTGATATAGAATAGGGTCTCCACCCCCTGCAGGGTCGAAAAAGGATGTATTAATGTTTCGGTCAGTTAGTAGTATTGTAATGGCTCCAGCTAATACTGGTAATGATAGTAATAATAAAACTGCTGTAATTACTACAGCCCATACAAATAATGGTATTTGATCTATTTTTATACCTGGGGACTTTATATTAATTACGGTTGTAATAAAATTAATAGCTCCTAAAATTGAGGAAACTCCTGCTAAGTGTAGTGAGAAAATAGTTAAGTCTACAGAGGCTCCAGCATGTGCAATTGATCCTGCTAGAGGGGGATAAACAGTTCATCCTGTTCCAGCACCTCTTTCTACTACTCTTCTGGCTAAAAGTAGTGTAAATGAGGGTGGTAAAAGTCAAAATCTTATATTATTTATTCGTGGGAATGCCATATCAGGTGCCCCTAATATTAAAGGTACTAATCAGTTTCCAAAACCACCAATTATAATAGGTATTACTATGAAGAAAATTATTACAAAGGCGTGTGCAGTTACAATAACATTGTAAATTTGATCATCTCCAATTAGAGATCCGGGCTGTCCTAACTCAATTCGAATTAAAACTCTTAATGCCGTACCAATTATTCCTGCCCATGCTCCAAAGATTAAGTATAAGGTTCCAATGTCCTTATGATTAGTAGAAAATAGCCATCGTCGCAATTACTTACTTATATATTATGACCCCAAATATATTTGGTAAGATGGTCGAGACTTAGGCGATAGACTGTAAATCTATATAGGAGGGATAACCTCTTTTACCAGTCTTATATTCAATCTATGATTTTAGACTGCAATTCTAAAGGTGTAGATATAATCTACTAAGACTTACAAGAATTTACTTATATTTTTAACTTTGAAGGTTAATTGTTTTGTTAACATAAAGTCTTAATATATTACTAGTCATGTTGTGATTGGAATACCAATAATAGATAATATTATGAATAAACTAATTATTTCAGATGAAGTCTTTGTTGAATTTCATTTGAGCTCTTGATTTATAAATATAAATGATCTAAATATTAATCGCATATAAAAATATAAAGTTATTAATGTGGTCATAACTATAAAAATTAACATAAAGAAATATCCTTGTCTAGATAGAGTTTGGATAACAATTCACTTGGGTAAAAATCCTAAAAATGGAGGTAGGCCCGCTAGTGAAAGTATTCTAATTATTATTGAAAATTTAATTAAAGGATTATTTTTAATATAAAATGCTTGTGATAAGTAAAATATTGACTGACTATAAAATAAATAGATTATGGCTAAATTTATAAAAGAATAAATAGTGAAATAAAATAATCATAGATTATTTCTGATTATTATTGAAGATAATATTCATCCTAGATGTCTAATAGATGAATATGCCATAATTTTACGTATAGAATTTTGGTTTAATCCACCGACTGATCCAATAAATGTAGATATAAAGATTACTATAATTATTAGATTATTTATTATTTTATATGAGATTAAGATGAAGGGGGCTAGTTTTTGTCATGTTATTAGAATAAAGCAATTTACTCAATCAATCCCTTCTATTACCCCCGGGAATCAAAAATGAAAGGGGGCTGCTCCTATTTTCATTAATAACGCACTAGAAATTAAGTATGATGAATAGTTATTTATTGAAATATCAATTATTTCATTTATAAGTACAGCAATCAAGAATAAAATAGAAGCTATTGCTTGTACCAAGAAATATTTTATTGCTGATTCAGTTTCATAACCAGACTTATTTTTGTTAATTAAGGGAATAAAGGACAATAAATTTATTTCTAGTCCTATTCATATTCCTAGTCAGGAAGAGGA
>JAVFKF010000195.1:0-22668 GCA_036926295.1 Pachydiplax longipennis
AAAAAACGAAAAAAGGTCGTATTTAGGACGATCTTGGGAAAATCATCCAAATGAACGCCAAAAAGCGAAAAAAGATCGTTTTTACGACGATCTGGAGAAATCATCCAAATGAACGCGAAAAAGCGAAAAAAGGTCTTTTTTAGCTCGCATGAGAGAAAATCGTCCAAATGAACGCGAAAAACGAAAAAGGGCGTTTTTAGGACGATCATGGGAAAATCGTCCAAATGAACGCGATAAAACGAAAAAAGGTCGTTTTTAGGACGATCTTGGGAAAATCATCCAAATGAACGCGAAAAAAACGAAAAATGTCGTTTTTAGGACGATCTTGGGAAAATCATCCAAATGAACGCGAAAAAACGGATTAAGGTCGTTGTAGGCGATCTTGGGAAAATCATCCAAATGAACGCGAAAAAACGAAAAAAGGTCGTTTTTAGGACGATCTTGGGAAAATCATTCAAATGAACGCGAAAAAACGAAAAAGGTCTTTTTTAGCTCGCTTGAGAGAAAATCGTCCAAATGAACGGGAAAAAAAACGAAAAAAGGTCGTTTTTAGGACGATCTTGGGAAAATCGTCCAAATGAACGCGAAAAAACGAACAAAGATCGTTTAAGGGCGATCCTGGGAAAATATCCAAATGAACGCGAAAAAACGGATAAAGGTGGTTTTTAAGGCCGATCTTGGGAAAATCATCCAAAAGAACGCGAAAAATCGAAAAAAGGTCGTTTTAAGGACGATCTTGGAAAATCATCCAAATGAACGCGAAAAAACGAAAATAGGTAGTTTTTAGGACGATCTTGGGAAAATCATCCAAATGAACGCGAAAATACGAAAAAAGGTCGTTTTTAGGACGATCTTGGGAAAATCATCCAAATGAACGCGAAAAAACGATAAAAGGTCTTTCTTAGCTCGCTTCTGCGAAAATCGTCCAAATGAACGGGAAAAAACGAAAAAGGTCGTTTTTAGGACGATCTTGGGAAAATCGTCCAAATGAACGCGAAAAAACGAAAAAGGTCGTTTTTAGGACGATCTTGGGAAAATCATCCAAATGAACGCGAAAAAACGAAAGAAGGTCGTTTTTAGGACGATCTAGGGAAAATCATCAAAATGAACGCGAAAAAACGAAAAAATTTCGTTTTTAGGACGATCTTGGGAAAATCATCCAAATGAACGGCAAAAAACGAAAAAGGTCGTTTTTAGGGCGATCTTGGGAAAATCCTCCACATGAACGCGAAAAAACGAAAAAAGGTCGTATTTAGGACTATCTTGAGAAAATCATCCAAATGAACGCGAAAAAACGAAAAAAGGTCGTTCTTAGGACGATCTTGGGAAAATCATCAAAATGAACGCGAAAAAACGAAAAAATGTCTTTTTTAACTCGCTTGAGAGAAAATCGTCCAAATGAACGCGAAAAAACGAACAAAGGTCGTTTTAAGGACGATCTTGGAAAATCATCCAAATGAACGCGAAAAAACGAAAACAGGTCTTTTTTAGGACGATCTAGTGAAAATCATCAAAATGAACGCGAAAAAACGAAAAAATGTCGTTTTTAGGACGATCTTGGAAAAATCATCCAAATGAACGGCAAAAAACGAAAAAAGGTCGTTTTTTGGGCGATCTTGGGAAAATCCTCCACATGAACGCGAAAAAACGAAAAAAAAGGTCGTATTTAGGACGATCTTTGGAAATCATCCAAATGAACGCGAAAAAACGAAAAAAGGACTTTTTTTAGCTCGCTTGTGCGAAAATCGTCCAAATGAACGGGAAAAAACGAAAAAAGGTCGTTTTTAGGACGATCTTGGGAAAATTGTCCAAATGAACGCGAAAAAAACGAAAAAAGTCGTTTTTAGGACGATCTTGGGAAATCATCCAATGAACGCGAAAAAACGAAAAAGGTCGTTCTTAGGACGATCTAGGGAAAATCATCAAAATGAACGCGAAAAAACGAAAAATGTCGTTTTTAAGACGATCTTGGAAAAATCATCCAAATGAACGGCAAAAAACGAAAAAAGGTCGTTTTTAGGGCGATCTTGGGAAAATCCTCCACATGAACGCGAAAAAACGAAAAAAGGTCGTATTTAGGACGATCTTTGGAAAATCATCCAAATGAACGCGAAAAAACGAAAAAGGTCTTTTTTAGCTCGCTTGAGAGAAAATCGTCCAAATGAACGCGAAAAAACGAACAAAGGTCGTTTTTAGGGCGATCTTGGGAAAATCATCCAAATGAACGCGAAAAAATGAAAAAGGTCTTATTAAGGGAGATTTTGGGAAAATCATCCAAATGAACGCAAAAAAATGAAAAAAGGTCATATTTAGGACTATCTTGGGAAAATCATCCAAATGAACGCGAAAAAACGAAAAAAGTTCGTTTTTAGGACGATCTTGGGAAAATCATCCAAATGAACGAGAAAAAACGAAAAAAGTTCTTTTTTACCTGGCTTGTGAGAAAATCGTCCAAATGAACGGGAAAAAACAAAAAAGGTCGTTTTTAGGGCGATCTTGGGAAATCCTTCAAATCAATGCGAAAAACGAAAAAAGGTCGTATTAAGGACGATCTTGGGAAAATCATCCAAATGAACGCGAAAAAACGAAAAACGGGCTTTTTTAGGACGATCTTGGGAAAATCATCCAAATGAACGCGAAAAAACGAAAAAAAGGTCTTTTTTAGCTCGCTTGAGAGAAAATCGTCCAAATGAACGGGAAAAGACGAAAAAAGGTCGTTTTCAGGACGATCTTGTGAAAATCGTCCAAATGAACGCGAAAAGACGAACAAAGGTATTTTTTAGCACGCTTGTGAGAATATTGGCCAAATGAACGCGAAAAAACGAAAAAAGGTCGTCTTTAGGACGATCCTTGGAAAATGATCCAAATGAACGCGATAAAACGGATAAAGGTTTTTTTTAGCTCGCTTCTGATAAGATCGTCCAAATGAACGGAAAAAAACGAAAAAAGGTCGTTTTTAGGACGATCTTGGGAAAATCGTCCAAAAGAACGCGAAAAAACGAAAAAGGTCGTCTTTAGGACGATCTAGGGAAAATCATCCAAATGAACGCGAAAAAACGAAAAATGTCGTTTTTAGGACGATCTTCGTAAAATCATCCAAATGAGCGCGAAAAATCGAAAAAAGGTCGTTTCTAGGGCATCTTTGGAAAATCATCCAAATGAACGCGACAAAATGAAAAAAGGTCGTATTTAGGACGATCTTGGGAAAATCATCCAAATGACCGCGAAAAAACGGATTAAGGTCGTTTGTAGGGCGATCTTGGGAAAATCATCCAAATGAACGCGAAAAAACGAAAAAAGGTCGTTTTTAGGACGATCTTGGGAAAATCATTCAAATGAACGCGAAAAAACGAAAAAAGGTCTTTCTTAGCTCGCTTGAGAGAAAATCGTCCAAATGAACGGGGAAAAAACGAAAAAAGGTCGTATTTAGGACGATCTTTGGAAAATCATCCAAATGAACGCGAAAAAACGAAAAAAGGTCTTTTTTAGCTCGCTTGTGCGAAAATCGTCCAAATGAACGGGAAAAAACGAAAAAAGGTCGTTTTTAGGACGATCTTGGGAAAATCGTCCAAATGAACGCGAAAAAACGAAAAAAGGTCGTTTTTAGGACGATCTTGGGAAAATCATCCAAATGAACGCGAAAAAAACGAAAAAAGGTCGTTCTTAGGACGATCTAGGGAAAATCATCAAAATGAACGCGAAAAACGAAAAAATGTCGTTTTTAGGACGATCTTGGAAAAATCATCCAAATGAATGGCAAAAAACGAAAAAAGGTCGTATTTAGGACGATCTTTGGAAAATCATCCAAATGAACGCGAAAAAACGAAAAAAGGTCTTTTTTAGCTCGCTTGAGAGAAAATCGTCCAAATGAACGCGAAAAAACGAACAAAGGTCGTTTTTAGGGCGATCTTGGGAAAATCATCCAAATGAACGCGAAAAATGAAAAAAGGTCTTATTAAGGGAGATTTTGGGAAAATCATCCAAATGAACGCGAAAAAATGAAAAAAGGTCATATTTAGGACTAATCTTGGGAAAATCATCCAAATGAACGCGAAAAAACGAAAAAAGTTCGTTTTTAGGACGATCTTGGGAAAATCATCCAAATGAACGAGAAAAACGAAAAAGGTCGTTTTTTAGGGCGATCTTGGAAAATCTTTCAAATCAACGCGAAAAACGAAAAAGGTCGTATTTAGGACGATCTTGGGAAAATCATCCAAATGAACGCGAAAAACGAAAAACGGGCGTTTTTAGGACGATCTTGGGAAAATCATCCAAATGAACGCGAAAAAACGAAAAAAGGTCTTTTTTAGCTCGCTTGAGAGAAAATCGTCCAAATGAACGGGGAAAAGACGAAAAAAGGTCGTTTTCAGGACGATCTTGTGAAAATCGTCCAAATGAACGCGAAAAAACGAAAAAGGGGGTTTTTAGGACGATCTTGGAAAAATCATCCAAATGAACGCAAAAATACGAAAGAAGGTCGTTTTTTCGGTCGATCTTTATAAATCATCCAAATGTACGCGAAAAAACGATAAAGGTCTTTTTTAGCTCGCTTGAGAGAAAATCGTCCAAATGAACGGGAAAAAACGAAAAAGTCGTTTTCAGGACGATCTTGTGAAAATCGTCCCAAATGAACGCGAAAAAACGAACAAAGGTCTTGTTTAGCACCCTTTGAGAATATGGCCAAATGAACGCGAAAATACGAAAAAAGGTCGTCTTTAGGACGATCCTTGGAAAATGATCCAAATGAACGCGAAAAAACGGAATAACGTTTTTTTTAGCTCGCTTGTGATAAAATCGTCCAAATGAACGCGAAAAAACAAAAAAAGGTGGTTTTTAGACGATCTTGGAAAAATCATCCAAATGAACGCGAAAAAACGGAAAAAGGTTTTTTTAGCTCGCTTCTGATAAGATCGTCCAAATGAACGCGAAAAACGAAATAAGGTCGTCTTTAGGACTATCCTTGGAAAATGATCCAAATGAACGCGAAAAAACGGATAAAGGTTTTTTTAGCTCGCTTGTGCGAAAATCGTCCAAATGAACGCGAAAAACGAACAAAGGTCGTTTTTAGTGCGATCTTGGGAAAATCATCCAAATGAACGCGAAAAAATGAAAAAAGGTCGTATTTAGGACTATCTTGGGAAGATCATCCAAATGAACGAGAAAAAACGAAAAAAGTTCTTTTTTAGCTCGCTTGTGAGAAAATCGTCCAAATGAACGGGAAAAAACAAAAAAGGTCGTTTTTAGGGCGATCTTGGAAAAATCCTTCAAATCATCGCGAAAAAACGAAAAAGATCGTATTTAGGACGATCTTGTGAAAATCATCCAAATGAACGCGAAAAAACGAAAAAAGGGCGTTTTTAGGACGATCTTGGGAAAATCAACCAAATGAACGCGAAAAAACGAAAAAAGGTCTTTTTTAGCTCGCTTGAGAGAAAATCGTCCAAATGAACGGGAAAAAACGAAAAAAGGTCGTTTTCAGGACGATCTTGTGAAAATCGTCCAAATGAACGCGAAAAAACGAACAAAGGTCTTGTTTAGCACCCTTTGAGAATATTGGCCAAATGAACGCGAAAAAACGAAAAAAGGTCGTCTTTAGGACGATCCTTGGAAAATGATCCAAATGAACGCGAAAAAACGGATAAACGTTTTTTTTAGCTCGCTTGTGATAAAATCGTCCAAATGAACGCGAAAAAACAAAAAAAGGTGGTTTTTAGGACGATCTTGCAAAAATCATCCAAATGAACGCGAAAAAACGGAAAAAGGTTTTTTTTAGCTCGCTTCTGATAAGATCGTCCAAATGAACGCGAAAAAACGAAAAAAGGTGGTTTTTAGGACGATCTTGGAAAAATCATCCAAATGAACGCAAAAATACGAAAAAAGGTCGTTTTTCGGTCGATCTTTTAAAAAATCATTCAAATGTACGCGAAAAAACGGATAAAGGTCGTTTCTAGGGCGATCTAGGGAAAATCATCCAAATGAACGCGAAAAAACGAAAAAAGGTCTTTTTTAGCTCGCTTGTGAGAAAATCGTCCAAATGAACGGCAAAAAACTAAAAAAGGTCGTTTTTAGGGCGATCTTGGGAAAATCCTCCAAATGAACGCGAAAAAACGAAAAAAGGTCGTATTTAGGACGATCTTGGGAAAATCATCCAAATGAACGCGAAAAAACGAAAACAGGTCTTTTTTAGCTCGCTTGAGAGAAAATCGTCCAAATGAACGCAAAAACGAACAAAGGTCGTTTTTAGGGCGATCTTGGGAAAATCATCCAAATGAACGCGAAAAAATGAAAAAAGGTCGTATTAAGGGAGATTTTGGGAAAATCATCCAAATGAACGCGATAAAATGAAAAAAGGTCGTATTTAGGACTATCTTGGGAAGATCATCCAAATGAACGAGAAAAAACGAAAAAAGTTCTTTTTTAGCTCGCTTGTGAGAAAATCGTCCAAATGAACGGGAAAAAACAAAAAAGGTCGTTTTTAGGGCGATCTTGGAAAAATCCTTCAAATCATCGCGAAAAAACGAAAAAAATCGTATTTAGGACGATCTTGTGAAAATCAACCAAATGAACGCGAAAAAAAGAAAAAAGGGCGTTTTTAGGACGATCTTGGGAAAATCATCCAAATGAACGCGAAAAAACGAAAAAAGGTCTTTTTTAGCTCGCTTGAGAGAAAATCGTCCAAATGAACGGGAAAAAACGAAAAAAGGTCGTTTTCAGGACGATCTTGTGAAAATCGTCCAAATGAACGCGAAAAAACGAACAAAGGTCTTGTTTAGCACCCTTTGAGAATATTGGCCAAATGAACGCGAAAAAACGAAAAAAGGTCGTCTTTAGGACGATCCTTGGAAAATGATCCAAATGAACGCGAAAAAACGGATAAAGGTTTTTTTTAGCTCGCTTGTGATAAAATCGTCCAAATGAACGCGAAAAAACAAAAAAAGGTGGTTTTTAGGACGATCTTGGAAAAATCATCCAAATGAACGCGAAAAAACGGAAAAAGGTTTTTTTTAGCTCGCTTCTGATAAGATCGTCCAAATGAACGCGAAAAAACGAAAAAAGGTCGTTTTAAGGACGATCTTGGAAAATCATCCAAATGAACGCGAAAAAACGAAAATAGGTAGTTTTTAGGACGATCTTGGGAAAATCATCCAAATGAACGCGAAAAAACGAAAAAAGTTCCTTTTTAGGACGATCTTGGGAAAATCATCCAAATGAACGGGAAAAAACGAAAAAATGTCGTTTTTAGGACGATCTCGGGAAAATCATCCAAATGAACGGCAAAAAACGAAAAAAGGTCGTTTTTAGGGCGATCTTGGGAAAATCCTCCACATGAACGCGAAAAAACGAAAAAAGGTCGTATTTAGGACGATCTTGGGAAAATCATCCAAATGAACGCGAAAAAACGAAAAAAGGTCGTTATTAGGAAGATCTTGGGAAAATCATCCAAATGAACGCGAAAAAACGAAAAAAGGTCTTTTTTAGCTCGCTTGAGAGAAAATCGTCCAAATGAACGCGAAAAAACGAACAAAGGTCGTTTTAAGGACGATCTTGGAAAATCATCCAAATGAACGCGAAAAAACGAAAATAGGTAGTTTTTAGGACGATCTTGGGAAAATCATCCAAATGAACGCGAAAATACAAAAAAAGGTCGTTTTTAGGACGATCTTGGGAAAATCATCCAAATGAACGCGAAAAAACGATAAAAGGTCTTTTTTAGCTCGCTTGTGCGAAAATCGTCCAAATGAATGGGAAAAAACGAAAAAAGGTCGTTTTTAGGACGATCTTGGGAAAATCGTCCAAATGAACGCGAAAAAACGAAAAAAGGTCGTTTTTAGGACGATCATGGGAAAATCCTCCACATGAACGCGAAAAAACGAAAAAAGGTCGTATTTAGGACGATCTTTGGAAAATCATCCAAATGAACGCGAAAAAACGAAAAAAGGTCGTTTTTAGGACGATCTTGGGAAAATATCCAAATGAACGCGAAAAAACGAAAAAAGGTCTTTTTTAGCTCGCTTGAGAGAAAATCGTCCAAATGAACGCGAAAAAACGAACAAAGGTCGTTTTTAGGGAGATCTTGGGAAAATCATCCAAATGAACGCGAAAAAATGAAAAAAGGTCGTATTAAGGGAGATTTTGGGAAAATCATCCAAATGAACGCGAAAAAATGAAAAAAGGTCGTATTTAGGACTATCTTGGGAAGATCATCCAAATGAACGAGAAAAAACGAAAAAAGTTCTTTTTTAGCTCGCTTGTGAGAAAATCTTCCAAATGAACGGGAAAAAACAAAAAAGGTCGTTTTTAGGGCGATCTTGGAAAAATCCTTCAAATCATCGCGAAAAAACGAAAAAGATCGTATTTAGGACGATCTTGTGAAAATCATCCAAATGAACGCGAAAAAACGAAAAAAGGGCGTTTTTAGGACGATCTTGGGAAAATCATCCAAATGAATGCGAAAAAACGAAAAAAGGTCTTTTTTAGCTCGCTTGAGAGAAAATCGTCCAAATGAACGGGAAAAAACGAAAAAAGGTCGTTTTCAGGACGATCTTGTGAAAATCGTCCAAATGAACGCGAAAAAACGAACAAAGGTCTTGTTTAGCACCCTTTGAGAATATTGGCCAAAAGAACGCGAAAAAACGAAAAAAGGTCGTCTTTAGGACGATCCTTGGAAAATGATCCAAATGAACGCGAAAAAACGGATAAACGTTTTTTTTTAGCTCGCTTGTGATAAAATCGTCCAAATGAACGCGAAAAAACAAAAAAAGGTGGTTTTTAGGACGATCTTGGAAAAATCATCCAAATGAACGCGAAAAAACGGAAAAAGGTTTTTTTTAGCTCGCTTCTGATAAGATCGTCCAAATGAACGCGAAAAAACAAAAAAAAAGGTGGTTTTTAAGGCCGATCTTGTGAAAATCATCCAAAAGAACGCGAAAAATCGAAAAAAGGTCGTTTTAAGGACGATCTTGGAAAATCATCCAAATGAACGCGAAAAAACGAAAATAGGTAGTTTTTAGGACGATCTTGGGAAAATCATCCAAATGAACGCGAAAAAACGAAAAAAGTTCCTTTTTAGGACGATCTTGGGAAAATCATCCAAATGAACGGAAAAAAACGAAAAAATGTCGTTTTTAGGACGATCTCGGGAAAATCATCCAAATGAACGGCAAAAAACGAAAAAAGGTCGTTTTTAGGGCGATCTTGGGAAAATCCTCCACATGAACGCGAAAAAACGAAAAACGGGGGTTTTTAGGACGATCTTGGGAATATCATCCAAATGAACGCGAAAAAACGAAAAAAGGTCTTTTTTAGCTCGCTTGAGAAGAAATCGTCCATATGAACGGGAAAAGACGAAAAAAGGTCGTTTTCAGGACGATCTTGTGAAAATCGTCCAAATGAACGCGAAAAAACGAACAAAGGTCTTTTTTAGCACGCTTGTGAGAATATTGGCCAAATGAACGCGAAAAAACGAAAAAAGGTCGTCATTAGGACGATCCTTGGAAAATGATCCAAATGAACGCGAAAAAACGGATAAAGGTTTTTTTTAGCTCGCTTCTGATAAGATCGTCCAAATGAACGCGAAAAAACGAAAAAAGGTGGTTTTTAGGACGATCTTGGAAAAATCATCCAAATGAACGCAAAAATACGAAAAAAGGTCGTTTTTCGGTCGATCTTTTGAAAATCATTCAAATGTACGCGAAAAAACGATAAAAGGTCTTTTTTAGCTCGCTTGTGAGAAAATCGTCCAAATGAACGGCAAAAAACGAAAAAAGGTCGTATTTAGGACGATCTTGGGAAAATCATCCAAATGAACGCGAAAAAGCGAAAACAGGTCTTTTTTAGCTCGCTTGAGAGAAAATCGTCCAAATGAACGCGGAAAAACGAACAAAGGTCGTTTTTAGGGCGATCTTGGGAAAATCATCCAAATGAACGCGAAAAAATGAAAAAAGGTCGTATTAAGGGAGATTTTGGGAAAATCATCCAAATGAACGCGAAAAAACGAAAAAAGGTCGTTTTTAGGACGATCATGGGAAAATCGTCCAAATGAACGCGAAAAAACGAAAAAAGGTCGTTTTTAGGACGATCTAGGGAAAATCATCAAAATGAACGCGAAAAAACGAAAAAATGTCGTTTTTAGGACGATCTTGGAAAAATCATCCAAAAGAACGGCAAAAAACGAAAAAAGGTCGGTTTTAGGGCGATCTTGGGAAAATCCTCCATATGAACGCGAAAAAACGAAAAAAGGTCGTATTTAGGACGATCTTTGGAAAATCATCCAAATGAACGCGAAAAAGCGAAAAAAGGTCGTTTTTAGGACGATCTTGGGAAAATATCCAAATGAACGCGAAAAAACGAAAAAAGGTCTTTTTTAGCTCGCTTGAGAGAAAATCGTCCAAATGAACGCTAAAAAACGAACAATGGTCGTTTTTAGGGCGATCTTGGGAAAATCATCCAAATGAACGCGAAAAAATGAAAAAAGGTTGTATAAAGGGAGATTTTGGGAAAATCATCCAAATGAACGCGAAAAAATGAAAAAAGGTCATATTTAGGACTATCTTGGGAAAATCGTCCAAATGAACGGGAAAAAACAAAAAAGGTTGTTTTTAGGGCGATCTTGGGAAAATCCTTCAAATCAACGCGAAAAAACGAAAAAAGGTCGTATTTAGGACGATCTTGGGAAAATCATCCAAATGAACGCGAAAAAAAGAAACACGGGCGTTTTTAGGACGATCTTGGGAAAATCATCGAAATGAACGCGAAAAAACGAAAAAAGGTCTTTTTTAGCTCGCTTGAGAGAAAATCGTCCAAATGAACGGGAATAGACGAAAAAAGGTCGTTTTCAGGACGATCTTGTGAAAATCGTCCAAATGAACGCGAAAAAACGAACAAAGGTCTTTCTTAGCACGCTTGTGAGAATATTGGCCAAATGAACGAGAAAAAACGAAAAATGCTCGTCTTTAGGACGATCCTTGGAAAATGATCCAAATGAACGCGAAAAAACGGATAAAGGTTTTTTTTAGCTCGCTTGTGATAAGATCGTCCAAATGAACGCGAAAAAACGAAAAAAGGTGGTTTTTAGGACGATCTTGGAAAAATCATCCAAATGAACGCAAAAATACGAAAAAAGGTCGTTTCTCGGTCGATCTTTTGAAAATCATCCAAATGTACGCGAAAAGATGAAAAAAAGGTCGTATTTAGGACGATCTTGAGAAAATCATCCAAATGTTCGCGAAAAAACGAAAAAAGGGCGTTTTTAGGACGATCATGGGAAAATCGTCCAAATGAACGGGAAAAAACGAAAAAAGGTCGTTTTTAGGAAGATCTAGGGAAAATCATCCAAATGAACGCGAAAAAACGAAAAAATGTCGTTTTTAGAACGATCATGGGAAAATCATCCTAATGAACGCGAAAAAACGGATAAAGGTCGTTTCTAGGGCGATCTTGGGAAAATCATCCAAATGAACGCGAAAAAACGAAAAAAGGGCGTTTTTAGGACGATCTTGGGAAAATCATCCAAATGAACGCGAAAAAACGAAAAAAGGTCTTTTTTAGCTCGCTTGAGAGAAAATCGTCCAAATGAACGGGAAAAAAAGGAAAAAAGGTCGTTTTCAGGACGATCTTGTGAAAATCGTCCAAATGAACGCGAAAAAACGAACAAAGGTCTTGTTTAGCACCCTTTGAGAATATTGGCCTAATGAACGCGAAAAAACGAAAAAAGGTCTTCTTTAGGACGATCCTTGGAAAATGATCCAAATGAACGCGAAAAAACGGATAAAGGTTTTTTTTAGCTCGCTTGTGATAAAATCGTCCAAATGAACGCGAAAAAACAAAAAAAGGTGGTTTATAGGACGATCTTGGAAAAAATATCCAAATGAACGCTAAAATACGAAAAAAGGTCGTTTTTAGGTCGATCTTTTGAAAATCATCCAAATGTACGCGAAAAAACGATAAAAGGTCTTTTTTCGTTCGCATGTGAGAAAATCGTCCAAATGAACGAAAAAAAAACGAAAAAAGGTCGTTTTTAGGACGATCTTGGAAAAATCGTCCAAATGAACGCGAAAAAACGTTAAAAGGTCGTTTTTAGGACGATCTAGGGAAAATCATCCAAATGAACGCGAAAAAAACGAAAAAAGTTCCTTTTTAGGACGATCTTGGGAAAATCATCCAAATGAACGGGAAAAAACGAAAAAAGGTCGTTTTTAGGGCGATCTTGGGAAAATCCTCCAAATGAACGCGAAAAAAACGAAAAAAGATCGTTTTTACGACGATCTTGGGGAAATCATCCAAATGAACGCGAAAAAGCGAAAAAAGGTCTTTTTTAGCTCGCTTGAGAGAAAATCGCCCAAATGAACGCGAAAAAACGAAAAAAGGGCGTTTTTAGGACGATCATGGGAAAATCGTCCAAATGAACGCGAAATAACGAAAAAAGGTAGTTTTTAGGACGATCTAGGGAAAATCATCCAAATGAACGCGAAAAAACGAAAAAATGTCGTTTTTAGGACGATCTTGGGAAAATCATCCAAATGAGCGCGAAAAATCGAAAAAAGGTCGTTTCTAGGGCGATCTTGGGAAAATTATCCAAATGAACGCGAAAATATGAAAAAAGGTCGTATTTAGGACGATCTTGGGAAAATCATCCAAATGTTCGCGAAAAAACGAAAAAAGGGCGTTTTTAGGACTATCTTGGGAAAATCATCCAAATGAACGCGAAAAAACGAAAAAAGGTCGTTTTTAGGACGATCTAGGGAAAATCATCCAAATGAACGCGACAAAACGAAAAAATGTCGTTTTTAGCTCGCTTGTGAGAAAATCGTCCAAATGAACGGTAAAAAACTAAAAAAGGTCGATTTAGGGCGAACTTGGGAAAATCATCCAAATGAACGCGAAAAAATGAAAAAAGGTCGTATTAAGGGAGATTTTGGGAAAATCATCCAAATGAACGCGAAAAAATGAAAAAAGGTCGTATTAAGGGAGATTTTGGGAAAATCATCCAAATGAACGCGAAAAAATGAAAAAAGGTCGTATTTAGGACTATCTTGGGAAGATCATCCAAATGAACGCGAAAAAACGAAAAAAGTTCGTTTTTAGCACGATCTTGGGAATATCATCCAAATGAACGAGAAAAAACGAAAAAAGTTCTTTTTTAGGACGATCTTGGGAATACCATCCAAATGAACGCGAAAAAACGAAAAAAGGTCTTGTTTTGCACCCTTTGAGAATATTGGCCAAATGAACGCGAAAAAACGAAAAAAGGTCGTCTTTAGGACGATCATTGGAAAATGATCCAAATGAACGCGAAAAAACGGATAAAGGTTTTTTTTAGCTCGCTTGTGATAAAATCGTCCAAATGAACGCGAAAAAACAAAAAAAGGTGGTTTATAGGACGATCTTGGAAAAATCATCCAAATGAACGCAAAAATACGAAAAAAGGTCGTTTTTAGGTCGATCTTTTGAAAATCATCCAAAAGAACGCGAAAAAACGAAAAAAGGTCGTTTTAAGGACGATCTTGGAAAATCATCCAAATGAACGCGAAAAAACGAAAATAGGTAGTTTTTAGGACAATCTTGGGAAAATCATCCAAATGAACGCGAAAATACGAAAAAAGGTCGTTTTTAGGACGATCTTGGGAAAATCATCCAAATGAACGCGAAAAAACGATAAAAGGTCTTTCTTAGCTCGCTTGTGCGAAAATCGTCCAAATGAACGGGAAAAAACGAAAAAAGGTCGTTTTTAGGACGATCTTGAGAAAATCGTCCAAATGAACGCGAAAAAACGAAAAAAGGTCGTTTTTAGGACGATCATGGGAAAATCGTCCAAATGAACGCGAAAAAACGAAAAAAGGTCGTTTTTAGGACGATCTAGGGAAAATCATCAAAATGAACGCGAAAAAACGAAAAAATGTCGTTTTTAGGACGATCTTCGGAAAATCATCCAAATGAGCGCGAAAAATCGAAAAAAGGTCGTTTTTAGGGCGATCTTGGGAAAATCCTCCACATGAACGCGAAAAAACGAAAAAAGGTCGTATTTAGGACGATCTTGGGAAAATCATCCAAATGAACGCGAAAAAACGAAAAAAGGTCGTTATTAGGAAGATCTTGGGAAAATCATCCAAATGAACGCGAAAAAACGAAAAAAGGTCTTTTTTAGCTCGCTTGAGAGAAAATCGTCCAAATGAACGCGAAAAAACGAACAAAGGTCGTTTTAAGGACGATCTTGGAAAATCATCCAAATGAACGCGAAAAAACGAAAATAGGTAGTTTTTAGGACGATCTTGGGAAAATCATCCAAATGAACGCGAAAATACGAAAAAAGGTCTTTTTTAAGACGATCTTGGGAAAATCATCCAAATGAACGCGAAAATACGAAAAAAGGTCTTTTTTAGGACGATCTTGGGAAAATTGTCCAAATGAACGCGAAAAAACGAAAAAAGGTCGTTTTTAGGACGATCATGGGAAAATCGTCCAAATGAACGCGAAAAAACGAAAAAAGGTCGTTTTTAGGACGATCTAGGGAAAATCATCAAAATGAACGCGAAAAAACGAAAAAATGTCGTTTTTAGGACGATCTTGGAAAAATCATCCAAAAGAACGGCAAAAAACGAAAAAAGGTCGGTTTTAGGGCGATCTTGGGAAAATCCTCCATATGAACGCGAAAAAACGAAAAAAGGTCGTATTTAGGACGATCTTTGGAAAATCATCCAAATGAACGCGAAAAAGCGAAAAAAGGTCGTTTTTAGGACGATCTTGGGAAAATATCCAAATGAACGCGAAAAAACGAAAAAAGGTCTTTTTTAGCTCGCTTGAGAGAAAATCGTCCAAATGAACGCGAAAAAACGAACAAAGGTCGTTTTTAGGGCGATCTTGGGAAAATCATCCAAATGAACGCGAAAAAATGAAAAAAGGTCGTATTAAGGGAGATTTTGGGAAAATCATCCAAATGAACGCGAAAAAATGAAAAAAGGTCATATTTAGGACTATCTTGGGAAAATCATCCAAATGAACGAGAAAAAACGAAAAATGTTCTTTTTTACCCTGGCTTGTGAGAAAATCGTCCAAATGAACGGGAAAAAACAAACAAGGTCGGTTTTAGGGCGATCTTGGAAAAATCCTTCAAATCAACGCGAAAAAACGAAAAAAGGTCGTATTTAGGACGATCTTGGGAAAATCATCCAAATGAACGCGAAAAAACGAAAAACGGGCGTTTTTAGGACGATCTTGGGTAAATCATCGAAATGAACGCGAAGAAACGAAAAAAGGTCTTTTTTAGCTCGCTTGAGAGAAAATCGTCCAAATGAACGGGAAAAGACGAAAAAAGGTCGTTTTCAGGACGATCTTGGGAAAATATCCAAATGAACGCGAAAAAACGAAAAAAGGTCTTTTTTAGCTCGCTTGAGAGAAAATCGTCCAAATGAACGCGAAAAAACGAACAAAGGTCGTTTTTAGGGCGATCTTGGGAAAATCATCCAAATGAACGCGAAAAAATGAAAAAGGTCATATTTAGGACGATCTTGGGAAAATCATCCAAATGAACGCGAAAAAACGAAAAACGGGCGTTTTTAGGACGATCTTGGGTAAATCATCGAAATGAACGCGAAGAAACGAAAAAAGGTCTTTTTTAGCTCGCTTGAGAGAAAATCGTCCAAATGAACGCGAAAAAACGAACAAAGGTCTTTTTTAGCACGCTTGTGAGAATATTGGCCAAATGAACGCGAAAAAACGTAAAATGGTCGTCTTTAGGACGATCCTTGGAAAATGATCCAAATGAACGCGAAAAAACGGATAAAGGTTTTTTTTAGCTGGCTTTTGATAAGATCATCCAAATGAACGCGAAAAAACGAAAAAAGGTGGTTTTTAGGACGATCTTGGAAAAATCATCCAAATGAACGCAGAAATACGAAAAAAGGTCGTTTTTCGGTCGATATTTTGAAAATCATCCAAATGTCCGCGAAAAAACGATAAAAAGTCTTTTTTAGCTCGCTTGTGAGAAAATCGTCCAAATGAACCGAAAAAAACGAAAAAAGGTCGTTTTTAGGACGATCATGGGAAAATCGTCCAAATGAACGCGAAAAAACGAAAAAAGGTCGTTTTTAGGACGATCTAGGGAAAATCATCCAAATGAACGCGAAAAAACGAAAAAATGTCGTTTTTAGAACGATCATGGGAATATCATCCTAATGAACACGAAAAAACGGATAAAGGTCGTTTCTAGGGCGATCTTGGGAAAATCATCCAAATGAACGCGAAAAAACGAAAAAAGGGCGTTTTAGGACGATCTTGGGAAAATCATCCAAATGAACGCGAAAAAACGAAAAAAGTTCTTTTTAGCTCGCTTGAGAGAAAATCGTCCAAATGAACGGGAAAAAACGAAAAAAGGTCGTTTTCAGGACGATCTTGTGAAAATCGTCCAAATGAACGCGAAAAAACGAAAAAAGGTCTTCTTTAGGACGATCCTTGGAAAATGATCCAAATGAACGCGAAAAAACGGATAAAGGTTTTTTTTAGCTCGCTTGTGATAAAATCGTCCAAATGAACGCGAAAAAACAAAAAAAGGTGGTTTATAGGACGATCTTGGAAAAATCATCCAAATAAACGCAAAAATACGAAAAAAGGTCGTTTTTAGGTCGATGTTTTGAAAATCATCGAAATGTACGCGAAAAAACGATAAAAGGTCTTTTTTCGTTCGCATGTGAGAAAATCGTCCAAATGAACGGAAAAAAAACGAAAAAAGGTCGTTTTTAGGACGATCTTGGAAAAATCGTCCAAATGAACGCGAAAAAACGTTAAAAGGTCGTTTTTAGGACGATCTAGGGAAAATCATCCAAATGAACGCGAAAAAACGAAAAAAGGTCGTTTTTAGGGCGATCTTGGGAAAATCCTCCAAATGAACGCGAAAAAACGAAAAAAGATCGTTTTACGACGATCTTGGGGAAATCATCCAAATGAACGCGAAAAAGCGAAAAAAGGTCTTTTTAGCTCGCTTGAGAGAAAATCGTCCAAATGAACGCGAAAAAACGAAAAAAGGGCGTTTTTAGGACGATCATGGGAAAATCGTCCAAATGAACGCGAAATAACGAAAAAAGGTAGTTTTTAGGACGATCTAGGGAAAATCATCCAAATGAACGCGAAAAAACGGATTAAGGTCGTTTGTAGGGCGATCTTGGGAAAAACATCCAAATGAACGCGAAAAACGAAAAAGGTCGTTTTTAGGACGATCTTGGGAAAATCATTCAAATGAACGCGAAAAAACGAAAAAAGGTCTTTTTTAGCTCGCTTGAGAGAAAATCGTCCAAATGAACGGGAAAAAACGAAAAAAGGTCGTTTTTAGGACGATCTTGGGAAAATCGTCCAAATGAACGCGAAAAAACGAACAAAGGTCGTTTTAAGGGCGATCTTGGGAAAATTATCCAAATGAACGCGAAAAAACGGATAAAGGTTTTTTTAGCTCGCTTGTGAGAAAATCGTCCAAATGAACGCGAAAAAACGAAAAAAGGTGGTTTTTAGGACGATCTTGGGAAAATCGTCCAAATGAACGCGAAAAACCAACAAAGGTCGTTTTTAGGGCCATCTTGGGAAAATCATCCGAATGAACGCGAAAAAATGATAAAAGGTCGTATTTAGGACGATCTTGGGAAAATCATCCAAATGAACGGCAAAAACGAAAAAAGGTCGTTTTTAGGGCGATCTTGGGAAAATCCTCCACATGAACGCGAAAAAACGAAAAAAGGTCGTATTTAGGACGATCTTGGGAAAATCATCCAAATGAACGCGAAAAAACGAAAAAAGGTCGTTTTTAGGACGATCTTGGGAAAATCATCCAAATGAACGCGAAAAAACGATAAAAGGTCTTTTTAGCTCGCTTGTGCGAAAATCGTCAAATGAACGGGAAAAAACGAAAAAAGGTCGTTTTTAGGGCGATCTTGGGAAAATCCTCCACATGAACGCGAAAAAACGAAAAAAGGTCGTATTTAGGACGATCTTGGGAAAATCATCCAAATGAACGCGAAAAAACGAAAAAAGGTCGTTTTTAGGACGATCTTGGAAAATCATCCAAATGAACGCGAAAAAACGATAAAAGGTCTTTTTAGCTCGCTTGTGCGAAAATCGTCAAATGAACGGGAAAAAACGAAAAAAGGTCGTTTTTAGGACGATCTTGGGAAAATCGTCCAAATGAACGGAAAAAAAACGAAATAAGGTCGTTTTTAGGACGATCTAGGGAAAATCATCCAAATGAACACGAAAAAACGAAAAAAGTTCCTTTTTAGGACGATCTTGGGAAAATCATCCAAATGAACGGGAAAAAACGAAAAAGGTCGTTTTTAGGGCGATCTTGGGAAAATCATCCAAATGAACGCGAAAAAACGAAAAAAGATCGTTTTTACGACGATCTTGGGGAAATCATCCAAATGAACGCGGAAAATACGAAAAAAGGTCGTTTTTAGGACGATCTTGGGAAAATCATCCAAATGAACGCGAAAAAACGATAAAAGGTCTTTTTTAGCTCGCTTGTGCGAAAATCGTCAAATGAACGGGAAAAAACGAAAAAAGGTCGTTTTTAGGACGATCTTGGGAAAATCGTCCAAATGAACGGAAAAAAAACGAAAAAAGGTCGTTTTTAGGACGATCTAGGGAAAATCATCCAAATGAACACGAAAAAACGAAAAAAGTTCCTTTTTAGGACGATCTTGGGAAAATCATCCAAATGAACGGGAAAAAACGAAAAAAGGTCGTTTTTAGGGCGATCTTGGGAAAATCATCCAAATGAACGCGAAAAAACGAAAAAAGATCGTTTTTACGACGATCTTGGGGAAATCATCCAAATGAACGCGAAAAAGCGAAAAAAGGTCTTTTTTAGCTCGCTTGAGAGAAAATCGTCCAAATGAACGCGAAAAAACGAAAAAAGGGCGTTTTTAGGACGATCATGGGAAAATCGTCCAAATGAACGCGAAATAACGAAAAAAGGTAGTTCTTAGGACGATCTAGGGAAAATCATCAAAATGAACGCGAAAAAACGAAAAAATGTCGTTTTTAGGACGATCTAGGGAAAATCATCCAAATGAACGCGAAAAAAACGGATTAAGGTCGTTTGTAGGGCGATCTTGGGAGAATCATCCAAATGAACGCGAAAAAACGAAAAAAGGTCGTTTTTAGGACGATCTTGGAAAAATCATTCAAATGAACGCGAAAAAACGAAAAAAGGTCTTTTTTAGCTCGCTTGAGAGAAAATCGTCCAAATGAACGGGAAGAAACGAAAAAAGGTCGTTTTTAGGACGATCTTGGGAAAATCGTCCAAATGAACGCGAAACAAAGGTCGTTTTAAGGGCGATCTTGGGAAAATTATCCAAATGAACGCGAAAAACGGATAAAGGTTTTTTTTAGCTCGCTTGTGAGAAAATCGTCCAAATGAACGCGAAAAAACGAAAATAGGTAGTTTTTAGGACGATCTTGGGAAAATCATCCAAATGAACGCGAAAAAACGGATTAAGGTCGTTTGTAGGGCGATCTTGGGAAAACATCCAAATGAACGCGAAAAAACGAAAAAAGGTCGTTTTTAGGACGATCTTGGGAAAATCATTCAAATGAACGCGAAAAAACGAAAAAAGGTCGTTTTTAGGACGATCATGGGAAAATCGTCCAAATGAACGCGAAAAAACTAAAAAAGGTCGTTTTTAGGACGATCTAGGGAAAATCATCAAAATGAACGCGAAAAAACGAAAAAATGTCGTTTTTAGGACGATCTTGGAAAAATCATCCAAATGAACGGCAAAAAACGAAAAAAGGTCGTTTTTAGGGCGATCTTGGGAAAATCCTCCACATGAACGCGAAAAAACGAAAAAAGGTCGTATTTAGGACGATCTTTGGAAAATCATCCAAATGAACGCGAAAAAGCGAAAAAAGGTCGTTTTTAGGACGATCTTGGGAAAATATCCAAATGAACGCGAAAAAACGAAAAAAGGTCTTTTTTAGCTCGCTTGAGAGAAAATCGTCCAAATGAACGCGAAAAAACGAACAAAGGTCGTTTTTAGGGCGATCTTGGGAAAATCATCCAAATGAACGCGAAAAAATGAAAAAAGGTCGTATTAAGGGAGATTTTGGGAAAATCATCCAAATGAACGCGAAAAAATGAAAAAAGGTCATATTTAGGACTATCTTGGGAAAATCATCCAAATGAACGCGAAAAAACGAAAAAAGTTCGTTTTTAGGACGATCTTGGGAAAATCATCCAAATGAACGAGAAAAACGAAAAAAGTTCTTTTTTACCTGGCTTGTGAGAAAATCGTCCAAATGAACGGGAAAAAACAAAAAAGGTCGTTTTTAGGGCGATCTTGGGAAAATCCTTCAAATCAACGCGAAAAAACGAAAAAAGGTCGTTTTTAGGACGATCTTGGGAAAATCATCCAAATGAACGCGAAAAAACGAAAAACGGGCGTTTTTAGGACGATCTTGGGAAAATCATCCAAATGAACGCGAAAAAACGAAAAAAGGTCTTTTTTAGCTCGCTTGAGAGAAAATCGTCCAAATGAACGGGAAAAGACGAAAAAAGGTCGTTTTCAGGACGATCTTGTGAAAATCGTCCAAATGAACGCGAAAAAACGAACAAAGGTCTTTTTTAGCACGCTTGTGAGAATATTGGCCAAATAAACGCGAAAAAACGAAAAAAGGTCGTTTTTAGGACGATCTTGGGAAAATTGTCCAAATGAACGCGAAAAAACGAAAAAAGGTCGTTTTTAGGACGATCTTGGGAAAATCATCCAAATGAACGCGAAAAAACGAAAAAAGGTCGTTTTTAGGACGATCTAGGGAAAATCATCAAAATGAACGCGAAAAAACGATAAAAGGTCTTTTTAGCTCGCTTGTGAGAAAATCGTCCAAATGAACGGAAAAAAACGAAAAAAGGTCGTCTTTAGGACGATCTAGGGAAAATCATCCAAATGAACGCGAAAAAACGAAAAATGTCGTTTTTAGGACGATCTTGGGAAAATCATCCAAATGAGCGCGAAAATCGAAAAAAGGTCGTTTCTAGGGCGATCTTTGGTAAATCATCCAAATGAACGCGAAAAAATGAAAAATGGTCGTATTTAGGATGATCTTGGGAAAATCATCCAAATGTTCGCGAAAAAACGAAAAAAGGGCGTTTTTAGGACGATCATGGAAAATCGTCCAAATGAACGCGAAAACACGAAAAAAGGTCGTTTTTAGGACGATCTAGGGAAAATCATCCAAATGAACGCGAAAAAACGAAAAAATGTCGTTTTTAGAACGATCATGGGAAAATCATCCTAATGAACGCGAAAAAACGGATAAAGGTCGTTTCTAGGGCGATCTTGGGAAAATCATCCAAATGAACGCGAAAAAACGAAAAAAAAGGTCGTTTTTAGGACGATCTAGTGAAAATCATCCAAATGAACGCGAAAAAACGAATAAAGGTCGTTTTCAGGACGATCTTGTGAAAATCGTCCAAATGAACGCGAAAAAACGAACAAAGGTCTTGTTTAGCACTCTTTGAGAATATTGGCCAAATGAACGCGAAAAAACGAAAAAAGGTAGTCTTAAGGACGATCCTTGGAAAATGATCCAAATGAACGCGAAAAACCGAAAAAAGATCGTTTTTACGACGATCTTGGAGAAATCATCCAAATGAACGCGAAAAAGCGAAAAAAGGTCTTCTTTAGCTCGCATAAGAGAAAATCGTCCAAATAAACGCGAAAAAACGAAAAAAAGGGCGTTTTAAGGACGATCATGAGAAAATCGTCCAAATGAACGCGAAAAAACGAAAAAAGGTCGTTTTTAGGACGATCTAGGGAAAATCATCAAAATGAACGAGAAAAAACGAAAAAATGTCGTTTTTAGGACGATCTTGGGAAAAACATTCAAATGAACGCGAAAAAACGAAAAAGGTCTTTTTTAGCTCGCTTGAGAGAAAATCGTCCAAATGAACGGGAAAAAACGAAAAAAGGTCGTTTTTAGGACGTTCTTGGGTAAATCGTACAAATGAACGCGAAAAAACGAACAAAGATCGTTTTAAGGGCGATCCTGGGGAAATTATCCAAATGAACGCGAAAAAAACGGATAAAGGTTTTTTTTAGCTCGCTTGTGAGAAAATCGTCCAAATGAACGCGAAAAAACGAAAAAAGGTAGTTTTTAAGGCCGATCATGGGAAAATCATCCAAAAGAACGCGAAAAATCGAAAAAAGGTCGATTTAAGGACGATCTTGGAAAATCATCCAAATGAACGCGAAAAAAACGAAAATATGTAGTTTTTAGGACGATCTTGGGAAAATCATCCAAATGAACGCGAAAATACGAAAAAAGGTCGTTTTTAGGACGATCTTGGGAAAATCATCCAAATGAACGCGAAAAAACGATAAAAGGTCTTTCTTAGCTCGCTTCTGCGAAAATCGTCCAAATGAACGGGAAAAAACGAAAAAAGGTCGTTTTTAGGACGATCTTGGGAAAATCGTCCAAATGAACGCGAAAAAACGAAAAAAGGTCGTTTTTAGGACGTTCTTGGGTAAATCGTCCAAATGAACGCGAAAAAACGAAAAAAGGTCGTTTTTAAGACGATCTAGGGAAAATCATCAAAATGAACGCGAAAAAACGAAAAAATGTCGTTTTTCGGACGATCTTGGGAAAATCATCCAAATTAACTGCAAAAAACGAAAAAAGGTCGTTTTA